>BROG01001095.1:120000-137190 GCA_030159075.1 Atrina japonica
ATATTACAGTATATTGAGCCAGTTGCCCCAAGTTTCTGACTTTTTCTGTAGTATTTCCACTATATGCTATTTCCCTATTTGTCAATATACAAATTTTTATAGAGATGAGTCCATTAAGGCTTAGCTGCTTGTTAATTAAATTTTTATCCTTACTGTCGGTTGATCGCGGAATTACTGATTTTTAGTATATTTTTATTGTTTGTGATAGATTTATTAGATGGAAAAGTGCATAGTCAATATAGACCTACCCAATTAGAAACCACTTGCCCTCCACAGATATGCATGCCAACCTTATGTACTAGGTAGCAAGCCAGTTTAATCTGCACTGACCAGTGAGGTGTTGCAATGATGTGATTTTAGACATGAAACTCACTCGTAAACATGTGTCTCAGATTGCTGGTCTTCTTAAGTAACTGCTTTTTTAACCCGTGTTAAACAGGGGATTATGATTTCTCCGTGGCAAAAGATCCCACCTCTGGATATTTCGACAGTCTGTGTTTGACCACTGTTTAGGATGTCTGCATACCCTCTCCTAAATATCCTAGCATATAATATTTTGATATCTGTGATTTTATTATCCGAAATGTCTTTTATCATTTCGTTTATTCGCAGACGTTACACTTTTTGTTTCGCTAATTCTATTGGCAATGTTGTATTTGATTATCGATTAAATCGTCATGTTTTGGTAATACCTCCGTTTCGCACGTGTGAACTATCAACTAATTAAGCACAATATGTTTTAGCTATTTTACTTAAATATTCATTTTTACTTAGTTCGCTGAAATAATGACCCTGTCCGTTAATCGGAACTTGTCAGTATCAGTTGTTTTGTTGATTGATAATAGCAATTTTCATACATATGTCAATGCAATACAACCCGATGAACTAGAAATGAAAGACACAACAGAATCACGCAAACCCGATTCTTACTTGGACATCTTACTTTCTATAGAAATTAACAACCAGTCTAGGCGTCAAACGCGATGATTTCGACTTTCCCGTTATTAATTTTCCGCACTTAGGTAGTAGTATCCCGCAATTACTTGCATATGGTTTTATATCTCACAAATTATCCAATATGTCAGATCATGTTCAGCGTATGAACATATCATACACAGACGTTAACTACTCACTGAAAAATTATTGACACAGATATATAAAAAATAGCGTTTGATGACAACGTTCCACAATTTTTTTTGTCGGTATAGAATTCCTTGTTTGCGATTACTCTGTTTCACTAAATGAAATGTTGAATTACCTGTTCGATAGCGGTTGTTGAGTCGTCTGTGTCAATTGTAACGAGAATTTGTTACTCACTTATTGTACATGAATCTGACCATTGTCTCGTGGCGGATGTGGACGGTCACAGGGAATGCTAACTTGCCAGGACTCCTTATCCAACCTCTGGATTTCCAAAGGTCTGTGTATGTCCAATATTCACCAGATTTGTATAATATGTATCCTGGGCATCCTGAAGATTTATACTTTGGTAACAGAAATTTTTATATTTTCAAACATGGTTTTTTCAGTAATATCGGCCGTTCGACGGCACGTTACGTCATGTGATATAGCCAAAGTTTTTATTGATTATTTTTTCTTTTAAAAATGATGACATCATCCTTTGTATTTATTCAAATTCATTAATATGTTTTCGTTTAGATTCTTGAATCACATTATTCGCCTAAATTTCCTAGTTAACATTTGTTATCTTGTACTTTTGTACTTTTAGCATCTGAACATTGACCTGATTTTTTAACATGTAACCTGCTCACCTATGTTGACAGCAGACAATTTATTATTAAAAAAGCACCTTTCAACCCCCATAACAATATCACTTATTCTTGATCACGTAATGAATTGCAATGTTGCGTAATAAAACTCCAAATCCTAATTTGAGATTCCGCTGTTTCTTTTTTGATAATTTGTAAAAACACTTAATTTCTGACTGCCCATCATAGGTTGTGCCAGTTATTCCCAAGCTTCAAATACTTTAATAACATTTTATCCACTACAGATTCAATCGATTGCCTTACCATGAAAGGTATAATGATTATGGAGTTAAATGGCATCTTTCACTTACGTAAAGTACTTCTACACAAGACTTTTTGGAATACACGCATGCCTTTATAATTAAGCATACTTATAATTGCAAAATTCTCGGTATAAATTGTCCTGCCATCAGAGGTGTGCGTGTTAAAATGACCCTGAGTACACTGGTCCCAGTACATAGCACATGTTTGTTTCTTTGGATGTTATTTTATGCCACACTCAACATATGTCAGTCATGTGGTGACGGCGACTTTCTAAATCTGCTTTGATAACCAAATTGCAATGCACCTGAAAGGATACCAACGGCCTTCCGGAAGTAAACTTTAAAACTTTCTCACAAAAGCAGCTTTGGTTCCAACAGCGCTCGAACCCGTTCGGATTAAAAGTCAGAGACTTTATGGTTTAAAATGGCGACAGATATCCGATAGAAAAAGTAGTGTTTCGTATTTCACCTTTTACATGAATAAAAATTAATGGAGGCGGGGGAAATCAGAATGAGAAACATAAAACAAACATAAAATGACTTTAAGAGGTATCGAATAATATTTCCTGTGGTTTATATATCACCTCACTGACAAATCATTGACACAGGGATATCGATAACCGCGTTAGATGTCAACGTTCCGCAATTTTTACGGTAGGTATTATAGTCTTGTTTGCGATTACTCTGTTTCACTGGGTGAAATGTTGAGTTGCCTTTTCGTTGTCGGTTGTTGAGACAAAATCTGTACCAATTGTGACGAAGATTCATTCCTCATGTATTTCATTTGGACTTGACTCACAGCACCCATGGCACCTGATCCCACCTCTTGGTTTCCAGAGGTCCGTGTTTGTCCATTTTTGCCGGATTTGTATCTGTGTCCTGGACATCCTATAGATTTATTCTTTTACTCTTTATTCGCTAAGTGAAATGCTAAGTTACCTTTTCGTTGGCGGTTGTTGAGACGTCTGTACCAATTGTGACGAGGATTCATTCCTGTCGTATTTCATTTGGACTTAACTATGAAGTCACGGCGGGTGTGTCCGGTCGACGGGGGATGCTTACTCCTACATTGCTACTGATCCCACCTCTTGGTTTCAGAGGTCCGTGGTTTGTCCATTTTTGCCGGATTTGTATCTGTGTCCTGGACATCCTAAAGATTTATACTTTGGTATCTGATGTTTTATATTTATACTAGTTTTATATTTATACTAGTTTTAAATTTTGTCAGTAAAATAAGCAGTCGTCGGCTTTGTAACAAGTTGTTGTATGTACTGGGTGTATGTGATGGTTTTACATCTAAAATGACATTCTGTCTTGAATGTACTACTGTGTTTAAAGATATTTTGTAAGGTCCATGACCGGTCAAATTGAACTACATGAAATATCGTGAAAAGTTCCCCAATTCACACATTATACAATTTAAAAAAATACTAATCAAAACTAGTGCACACATACACTGCAATTAATCAAAAAATGATAAAAGCAACATGATACAAACAGCCCTAACTAGCGATCGCACGTGTACTGGTCACTGCTATTACATCGATACGGAAAGCATGTGAAACATGAATGTACGTCAAATTGTTGAAAGTATTTCACCGAAAACTGCAATTATTCATTTTTCTAACTAGAAATATTGTATTTCCATACATATACTTTTACCACTTTCCAGTTAAATAGATAAAAACAAAAAAAAGTATTGGTATTCTCCGATCAGTTTGAGTCTCCACGATTGAACAGAAGTGTTATATAAATAGCCTTAACAGATTGAGGCTATTCTTCAAGGGAAATTCAAAGATGAACAATTTTAGTTTTCGAATAGCGTCGACACTGAAGAGTATCAATATACACCGAAGAATTCCAATCAGGACAGGTAGGGTAGGATCTAGCGGGCACCTATTGTAAAAGCCCTGAATTCGACTGAATAGCAATCATATTATTGTTTTTCATTAATCACACAAAAGCAAGTGCAGTTGCAGCATAACGTGTATGTGCTTTGCCTTCAAATCTGACCGACTGCATAATATGACCGACTGCTGATTACTTTTAGGTCAATGTATGTTTCACCTGTTTCAGATAAAGCAACACAAATTTTAACAGTGCTATGGACGTATTTATTTGGACCGGAAGGTACATGGAGCGTGTCATTGGAACTCGGGTTTAAAACATGTGGCTTCCGCATATGTTTACGGTCACTTTAGCCATTTTAACATGCAATTGATACATGCCAATTGCATGGAAATTATTTTGTCTTGATTGGATCCTATCTGACGGGAAATATTCAATGTAATCTACTTTTCCTTGGGGAAAAAAATTCTGTCGCAAATGCCATGATTGGAATGAGAATTTAATTTTGCATCAGTGGTATTTACTAAAACCACTGAGAGTTTAAATGGATATCATTTTTTAATCAAGATACACTCAATAATTATATTAGTACGTAAATATGATACACTTTCAATTTTAGAGACAAAAAAGTTATCTAATAAATGCAGCGACATTATCAAATTAATAAGTATAATACCCAGTGGTCTTATTCACATCGAACTTTAATATTTATGTACAACGTTAAGTGTACATCTATACTGATAGGAAAACTTAGACTAAAACTTAATTTTCTTTGTGAATAAAGCTCATGTTCTGTTGTCTACATTCATAACATCAGAAAGTATATTTTAACAGGCTTCATAAAATAAATACACAAATGTAGTTATAAAAATTATAACCGTATTTAGTACAAACAAATTTTTATAATTTCAGGCAACATTAACCCCTGATCCACAAAAGGGAAATTGTGAATTGTTATTTTTTTTCTAAAAGCTCCTAAGAAGTACCACAACATGAACCATGTGTAACACTTTTGATGTTGAGCATTTTAGAGGTTTTGAGACAACTTGTATTATAGATATAATAATAATCAATAATGCTACATTAATTAAAGTGACGGTTTCTACAAGTAAAAATGAAGTAGTATTAATGTATAATCAAAACTCCACGTCCATTACAATACGACAATTGGATAAAGAAATAATCTCGACATGAAGAACAATTGCGAATTATAAACGGGATGGGATAAGTTGTCCGGAAGGAGTCCTCATGGAAACTTCTCAATAATTGGTTACAAGCACAAACACATATCTTAAGTGTGTTTCCGTGCATGTGTGCTTGTATCTTGGGTATCTGAATGACTTTATATTCCTAATGAGGAACTTACAGCCAGAAAATAGGCCCAACAACTGTAATTTATTTCATAATTGTTACAGAAATAAATCGTTAACACCAGAAAATATATAACTGATATTCCACTTTATAAATAAAATGAAAAGAAATCATTAGTGTGAGTTTGGCATGTCTTTCAAATGATACGATATCCATACTGTGTTATATATACATACATATATATATATATATATATATATATATATATATATATATATATATATATATATATATATATATATATATATATATATGTATATATATATATATATATATATATATATATATATATATATATATATCTGTGTGTGTGTGTTACATTTTTTATTAAATTTATCAATTAAATAAAAGCTTTATTTTTCACCGTTTTTTTTCATTGATTTTACTGTATTTTGATTGGCTTAATGAAAAATATGATATTCTTCATAAAGCCAATCAAAATACAGTGTCAGACCACCAATGAAAATCCGGCTGATTAATTAATCCCATCTATAATGTAATGACAATTTTCAGTTCATTGCTTGATTATAAACTGACCACATTTCCTAACAAATGCCAATAGAAGGTGAACCGTGGTAAAAACTTTTGAACACGTCTTGTAGATATGACGTATCAAGAAGGGATTTTCGTGTGAGCTATTTATAACGCCATATCGAAGCTAAACAAAATGGCTCCGCATAGACTTGTTCTGTCTCGACTGAAAAGCAGGCTATATTGTGTTTTGATGGAGTGGGTTTACGTGGTCGAAAATGTTTAATGTATCCACTATATAGGTCAATAGTTCAATAGTTTTCAGTGATACTGGAGATACAGTACAGAAAATGAACATCGAATTAGGCTAACTTCGAAGCGAGTTTGCTGTCCAGGTCTATCGATAATTTTGGCATGATATTTGAGGGCATCAAGTGATGTATTTCAATCCAAACCACAGGGGCGTGGAAATTGTTTTTAGAGCGTAATATTTTCATCCAGTATATTACGCTTTAAAAAGATGTCCGAGCCCCTGTGTCAAAACGTGGTTTGTTTACATTTCACAAGCCGTAGACTAGCGCAACCTATATTTACAGAACATTGGTTAAATCTCGGCCCAACGAACCTTAACTGGAAAATGTAATAAATAGAATACGAGTGCGTATCACGAGTGTTACATATGTATTCTCCTGTCTCACTCGATGTACTAAATATGTTATTCAAAAACAATTGTCAAATACTCTCTCTCTCTCTCTCTCTCTCTCTCTCTCTCTCTCTCTCTCTCTCTCTCTCTCTCTCTCTCTCTCTCTCTCTCTCCATATCATATATCACACGTATATATACACGTATATATATATATATATATATATATATATATATATATATATATATATATATATATATATATATATATATATATATATATTATACGTGTATATACGTGTGATATTTACGATTTGTGCTACTAGTAATAAATTGTACTTTTCTCTCTGCAATTCCCAAATATGCATTCCAATGCGACCGGCCTGAAAATTGAGGAAAGTTTGAAGTAACACACACATATATATAAACGTATATATATATATACATACATATATATATATATATATATATATATATATATATATATATATATATATATATATATATATATATATATATATATATATATATATATATATATATCGTATACGACATTCAAATCAAACTCGTTGAAAGTTTGTTGCCAGTTAAATATTTACCCCACCTGAACAGTGACATAAACGGATTGCTACATTATCATCTCTTTTACAACAAGCTAGGTTTATCTTTTTATATTTAACTGTAAAATCGACCTAGGGATCAACTTGCTGGTAAACTTAACACTGCGCTACGCAGCATATGTATGTTACTGCATATGAATAATAAATGAAATAGTAGGCCCTTCCTCACCAGCTTTACATAATACTCAAGTGTAACTGTTATCATTTGTATTTGCGACAAGTGTAGAATGTTCATAGAGGTCCTCTGAATCCTTCCGGACATCTGATCCCATTCCGTTTGGGATTTACAATCGTTCTTAGTGTTATGACCGTTGTTATATCTAATTCGTCGTATTCTGATGACTTGGAGTTTACAATATCCATCTGTACTTCTTCATAATACGTTGATTATAAACTGAATAAATACTCTGATTACGGTACTCAAAATCTGAGTACGTACTCAAACAAATAATATCTTAATTGCACTCAAATTACCAATCATTTTTCATTATTTACATTTGTATACCATCAATATACAAAGATGTTCGGTTGCGACATAAACCATCTGTTTTCCTGCAAATCATGTAAAGGTAAGTTGAGCTTGTGTTTTTGGTAAATTTCGTGATTTAGGGTCATGGTGTACTTTTAATAACTTCGACGCATTGATATTCGTTCAAACGAATATAATCAGTCTGCATTCATTTCTATAAACAGAGGTCTATAATGTTTGGTGATATACTAAGATGTAGAAGGTCACATGTTTCGTTTTTGCATAATCTAACGGTTTATTACCACGTCAATAAGTGTCTGACGGGGATGCAAACTGTTTTCGATGAAGTAACACAAAACTTATTGACGTATTATGGTAGTATAAAGGGTACTTGTGCGTCTTTTTTTCGACTCAGATTTAAGACATGTGGCCTTCTCATGCTTTACTAGCATTTGGAAATGACATCATAAAAGTCACTTTTAACATTAGTATATTTTCAATACAAAAAGCAATAATTTGCAGTGTATTTTTGTGACAGACCTTTTACCTGAAAAACATTTCGTCTTGTAAGAATTTAAATGCAAAAAGCATTCAAAATTCCATATGCGTTAGAGTCGTATCGGAGAGACACTTCCAATAAAATTTTACATAATGAATTCAATTACCCTAAACGCTGATCAAGAGTGCCACAAAATGAGGCATTTTAGAACTTTTGAGACAGGTTGCATTATAAGTTCTATTAATGACATGTATATCTACATTATATACAATAACTGCACATTAACAACAATTATTGTTACTTATAACCCTTTTTCAGATATGGTGTGCTAGGCTCTAAACCAGTTTTAAACTGACACTTGTCAAAATAAGACTTTGAAATGCCATGGTTTTCCACAAAAAAGATTTTTAGTTGGTATTGTTTTCTAAAAGCTTATCGATCCTTTATCCATTTTGTTATAAAAATGATAGTTTCATGACTGGCATTATAAAATTATGGATGTCAATATCAGTATACATACCGAATAGTCTCGCTGGGAAGGCTTAGGTTTCAGAAGCAATGAGAAACCAGGGTATACTACAAACGCAACGATTTTGGCGTTTTCTATTTTAAAAGTAGTATTATCTGCATATGATATTTAAATATCGCAAATGACCGGGTATGATAGGCATGTTCAACATATAAACATTTCATATACTTAATGATAATCTGTTGTCATGGGGATATTGGGAAGGGAACCACGTGATAACCGATAACGTTTGTGAGGTACTAGTATCTCCATGGTGATGAGAAGTAACTCTACGTAATCTTCCCGCTGAAATGACGTTTCCGCGGAATATCGTCATTTCATCACTAATAGAAACAATATATTCCCGCACAAACGTTATCGGTAATCACGCGGTACATGAATTAGTTCCATTGCGTTCGATGCCATGGATCAGCAAATTTCACGGTCGGTATAATGACTTTTTTTGTAATAACTCTAAATTTCACTAAATGAAATGTGAGTTATTTACTCGATATTGATTGTTCAGTTGTCTATACCCAGTTGTTTCTCCAATATTCACAATATTTGTATATTGTCTCCTGAACATCCTGAAACTTCTACTTTGGTTTTCTAAGATTTTATATTACATGTATTTATTTTGAATTTGGCTATGGAATAGTGGCGGAGTGGTCGGTCATCATGGTTGCTGGCTCCTCCATGCCACTTGACCCCACCTCTATATTTCCAGAGGTGCGTGTGTGTCCAACCTTCACCAGATCTGTATAATATTCCTTAACCATTCTAAAGATAAATACATGTACTATGTATGTATGGATTTTATATATTGACTAAAGAGTAATATCATTATATCTTAAAATGTGTACAAACCATCCACCTAACAATGAAAATCTACTGCTGATTATATATACAATGCACTTACCTCAACTGCAACTAAAATTGTATTTGAGTTTTTATTTCTCTAGTTACATAATAGGGCATCAGAGATTAGAATGCTGAATATCTAATCATGTCCCAGACACACTGTCTGGCCTCTGTATTATAGACACTACTAAATATTTCAAACTGTCCCATTGCTAATTTGGGACAATGTCACTCATATATAAATTAAAGCTGGGTCAATATAAGTACCATGTGCTAACAGATCAATATTTAACCCTTTCAACCCTACAGTCCATAATAGACTGGTCTTAACAAAAGAAAAGACCATACCATCTTGATTTTCAGGGGTGAAAAGGTTAAGATAACAAAATATACAATCAAAAATATAGCTGTCGTTGAATTTCTACCATCGAAATTTCTGTTATTTTTAGTATTCCAAACCAAAAGAAAATACTTATTCTCATCTGACCCTTCCCTTAAAATTTTCAACCGAAAAACCGATAATTTACAAAATGCTACATTTACCTAAATTTCATAGTTTACAAAACTATTTTCTGTCATTTATTAACCAATCAGATTCATGGGCTCATTTGGGTATAAAATGTCTACGCCAATGTTTTAACTGAAGCAGGCCATTTTTCCTATAAGAGAAGAGGATCTTGAAATCTATATACAACAACACTACATATGAACAAAACAACCTGAATCCAGAGATATACCAAACTACATTTGCATTAGTATCAATGGCAGGGATTTGGAATGACGCTTTGAAATAGTTAATATACAAACTATTATTTAGCCCATAGGTTTTGTCCTATAAGATATTTTTACCACAAAGTTCTCCCTATGGATAAATATAAAGTATTCTCATCTTCAAATACATGTTGCACTATATATGTATATATATATATATATATATATATATATATATATATATATATATATATATATATATATATATATATATATATATATATATATATATATATATATATATATATATTTGTAAACGACAATGTCCTTCTCTAAAATCTATCTAAACCAGAGCAAAATTCGCTGATACAAATAAGGAGAAACCTACTGTTAGCAAGTGTAACAACGCAAATGTTTAATGTTTAACGGTAAAAAGGTCTAGGTCGGTGAAATTGCCATCAGTTATTCTGTTATCTGATCGATGAAAAGGGTTACTGTATATGGTCGTACTCCAGAAGACTATCTAACATTCATGAGAGGGGGACTTCATATTGTTTAACAAGATTACCATATCGAACTTAAACAACTTAAACAACTTCAACAACATTATCCTATGTGAGTAGTTTTTTAGCGAGTCGTTTCGCTCTCGGAATAGAACTTTCGTAACTTATAAGTTGTGAAATGCAAAAATGCCAAAAACGATATATTACTCTTCAGGAACGGGACGTTCTTGATATGGAAATTGTCATATGGGAAATTGACTTAAGGATGACTACCCTTCCCAACTGACAGAAGTAAATTAAAATAAAAGAACAGATGTGTTACCCTCAGTCGTCTCATTGATCTTAAGCCTAAAAGGATACATCTGGCAGAGGTTATTCTTAAATTCTGAATTATTTATATAAAGGACGTCGTCGATGTACTTGTAGGCAGGAATGAACAGAGATTCTAACTGTTTCTGTCCTTTGGAGAGCAGAGACTGTATTAATTTCGCTTTATGCGAATACAAAAAGATGTCAGCGAGGATAGGGGCACAGTTGGTACCCATTTGAATCCTGACTATTTGCTGGAAAATCTTACCTGTGTAAGACCTACCTGTCAACCGGTCACATTCACCGAGAGTACAGAATTATATTCAAATTTAACAAGGAACAAATTCTTGTCGCAACGGGGGACCGTTTCATAAAAGGTCGTTAATCGGGGAAAAGGTTGTAACCTCAGTGAAACGATTACCGTTTCACAAATCCGATATGCCAGGACGTGTACAACATATAAATATTTCGTATACAGAGGTAAACTACTCACTGACAAATTGTTGACACAGGGATATCGAAAACTACGTTTAATGTCAACGTTCCGCAAATTTTACGGTCGGTATAATACTCATGTTTGTGATTACACTGTTTCACTAGGTGAAATGTTGAGTTGCCTTTTCGTTGGCGGTTGTTGAGACGTCTGTACTAATTGTGACGAGAATACACTCCTCACATATTTCATTGGACTTGACTGTGGATTCACGGCGGGTGTGACCGGTCTACAGGGGATGCCTATTCCTCAATGGCACTTGATCCCACCTCTTGCTTTCCAAAGGTCCGTGTTTATCCATTTTTACCGGATTTGTATCTATATCCTGGACATTCTATTGATTTATACCTTTGTATCTGATATTTTTTATATGGTATCCTGGCGGTGTGGTCGGTCAACATGGATGCTGGCTCCTCCATGCCACTTGACCCCACCTCTATATTTCCAGAGGTGCGTGTGTGTCCAACCTTCACCAGATCTGTATAATATTCCTTAACCATTCTAAAGATAAATACATGTACTATGGTATGTATGGATTTTATATATTGACTAAATAGTAATTTCATTATATCTTAAAATGTGTACAAACCATCCACCTAACTATGAATATATATACAATGCACTTACCTCAACTGCAACTAAAATTGTATTTGAGTTTTTATTTCTCTAGTTACATAATAGGGCATCAGAGATTAGAATGCTGAATATCTAATCATGTCCCAGACACACTGTCTGGCCTCTGTATTATAGACACCACTAAATATTTCAAACTGCCCCATTGCTAATTTGGGACAATGTCACTCATATATAAATTAAAGCTGGGTCAATATAAGTACCATGTGCTAACAGATCAATATTTAACCCTTTCAACCCTACAGTCCATAATAGACTGGTCTTAACAAAAGAAAAGACCATACCATCTTGATTTTCAGGGGTGAAAGGGTTAAGATAACAAAATATGCAATCAAAAATATAGCTGTCGTTGCATTTCTATCACCGAAATTTTTCGTATTTGTAGTATTCCAAACCAAAAGAAAATACTTATTCTCATCTGACCCTTCCCTTAAAATTTTCAACCGTCAAACCGATAATTTGCAAAATGCTACATTTACCTAAATTTCATTTACTAAGGACAAAACTATTTTCTGTCATTTATTAACCAATCAGATGCATGGGCTCATTTCGGTATAAAATGTCTACGCCAATGTTTTAACTGAAGCAGGCCATTTTTCCTATAAGAAAAGATGATCTTGAAATCTATATACAACAACACTACATATGAACAAAACAACCTGAATCCAGAGATATACCAAACTACATTTGCATTAGTATCAATGGCAGGGATTTGGAATGACGCTTTGAAATAGTTAATATACAAACTATTATTTAGCCCAAAGGTTTTGTCCTATAAGATATTTTTACCACAAAGTGCTCCCTATGGATAAATATAAAGTATTCTCATCTTCAAATACATGTTGCACTATATCTATCTATCTATCTATCTATCTATCTATATATATATATATATATATATATATATATATATATATATATATATATATATATATATATATATATATACATACATGTATATATATATATATATTTGTAAACGACAAAGTCCTTCTCTAAAATCTATCTAAACCAGAGCAAAATTCGCTGATACAAATAAGGAGAAACCTACTGTTAGCAAGTGTAACAACACAAGATGTGGTACCTGCCCCTACTTGACAGCCAGGTCAACATTCTATTTCAAAGATGGTTCAGAATTTACATGCACAAGTTCGAACTTAATATGCGTTATCACTTGCTGTGGATGTGAAGAAAATTACATTGGAGATACTTTACGCCACCGAATGACAGTGCACAGACAACGATAACGGGACCCCAAATACGAGTGTATTTCCTTTAGTGAGCACATTAGTCGTTGTGCAACCAATAAAAACCCTAATTTCAAAGTATTTCCCCTTTATAAATTTCATTAAAAACTGTAGAGAAGAAACGTGAAACAAAAGAAAGAATTTTCATTCTGAAATATAAACCTCTATTAAATGCAATGTAATCTTCCACTATTATATATATATATAGTATCCCGTTAATTTCTTAAACAATAAACAGATGACGTCGTACTTAACTGCGTATTATTTCATGAACAATAATCATATGACGTCACTATTAACTGTGTAAAATGTAACGTTACCTATATTGCTGTTTGACGTTTTTAAGTGTAAGTATGTATTTGTAAACTCCTTGATGATAATAATGAAACCGGTTGAGTTTATTTCGGCGTTGTGATTATATATATATATATATATATATATATATATATATATATATATATATAGTGTGTGTGTGTGTGTGTGTGTGTGTGTGTGTGTGTGTGTGTGTGTGTGTGTGTGTGTGTGTGTGTGTGTGTGTGTGAAAACTGCATTATGGATGGATGCAATCACTAGGAAGATAAAATAATGAGGTAAATAAATTAAATATTACTTAATTTAGTATGCTTTCAGATTGTTAAAAGGGGCATTAGCTATATTGTTTTAATCTTTCCTTTTTATCACTTAGATTGATATACAATAACAAAAAAGAGATATACATGGACAGGCAAATTCTTTAATTCCTATATGTTTCAGGAAAATTGTCTAGCCGGTTTGGCAATTAACTCAATTAATAAGGTATTTGTATACGCAAACTACACTGGTCCTGGTCCAATGTTCATAAAATATATAGGAATATAAGGTTTTATGCCTTTGTATAGCTCTCACTTGTTATTGAACATGAAGTAAAAGAAGTCAAAATCATCGATGTTTTGGTAGAAACAGCTAATAGGATTTGAGTTTGATATAGTGTGAGCTCTGGACGTTTAAAAAAAGAAAATATTACGGCGAATAATTTCATAAAGGAAATTAAAATGTTTACAAACTGTTTAAGCACAATGAAATGAACGCAGATACAAAAGAATTTAACAGCAGGTGGTCCGAGGGACAAATCTGGTGATTATTACGCAAACACGGACCTCCAGAAAATTTAGAATTGGATTCAGGTGTAACGGAGTTAAACGAACAAATTGATAATCGAATATCCAAGCCTATTAGAAAACTTTAATTGCACCTGATCCCACCTCTTAAATTCCTGAGGTCCGTGTTTGTCCATTTTCTTTTTACCAGATTTGTACCTACATCCCGACATCCTAAAGATTTATACTTTTGGTATCTGAGATTGTTTTATATTAATCCCAAACGGGATGGGACCAGGTGTCCCAGAGGAGTCAGTGTCATTGTAGGCATGCCACACTCGCAAATGTTTAATGGTAACTTTTCGAGTTCGGTAAAAAGGTCAAGGTCATCAGTTATTCTGTTATCTGATCGATGAAAAGAGTTACTGTATATGGTCGTACTTCAGAAGACTATCTAACATTCACGAGAGAGGAACTTCATATTGTTTAACAAGATTACCATATCGAACTTAAACAACTTAAACAACTTCAACAACATTATCCTATGTGAGTAGTTTTTTAGCGAGTCGTTTCGCTCTCGGAATAGAACTTTCGTAACTTATTGTGAATTTTTTTTTAATGTTGTGAAATGCCAAAAACGATATATTACTCTTCAGGAACGGGACGTTCTTGATATGGAAATTGTCATAAGGGAAATTGACTTAAGGATGACTACCCTTCCCAACTGACAGAAGTAAATTGAAATAAAAGAACAGATGTGTTACCCTCAGTCGTCTCATTGATCTTAAGCTAAAAAGGATACATCTGGCAGAGGTTATTCTTAAATTCTGAATTATTTATATACAGGACGTCGTCGATGTACTTGTAGGCAGGAATGAACAGAGATTCTAACTGTTTCTGTCCTTTGGAGAGCAGAGACTGTATTAATTTCGCTTTATGCGAATACAAAAAGATGTCAGCGAGGATAGGGGCACAGTTGGTACCCATTTGATTCCTGACTATTTGCTGGAAAATCTTACCTGTGTAAGACCCACCTGTCGACCGGTCACATTCATCGAGAGTACAGAATTATATTCAAATTTAACAAGGAACAAATTCTTGTCGCAACGGGGGACCGTTTCATAAAAGGTCGTTAATCGGGGGAACGGTCGTAACCTCAGTGAAACGATTACCGTTTCATAAAGGTTTCCGATCACCGATTTACGACAATATTTAGTCGGTAATCTCCGACTGGGTCTTGGCAGTTCCTGTTTTTATGAAGATCACGTAACATGTTTTGAGGAATTGTATGCATTGACTGACTAAAGTATTTTGTTTATTGAATTAGAGAGAAATAAGACGCGTATAAGATCCAGCGTCTTCCAATACAGACGTATCACTTACCTCCCTTTGATTGTGTAAAATTAGGGAATGTATAACAGATCGCACAAATCGTGTTCCGAAATTGAATATTTCAAGACAAGGCCTTTCACACCACAAGACAATCATCATTATTGACTCTAGATCTTCTTCAATACATTCAAACTTTTCTATTCATTTAAAAATAAACCTATTTTAAACTTTTATATTCTACCTGCTAAATAATCGATAGTCGTTAGAAATTCCGTTGTCGGTGAATGGTCGTAAAACTAATCAGTAATCGTAATGTTTACTGATTACGATTGGCAGGCATAGCCGATTCAGCAACTTCTTTAAAGCTGGTAGCTCTATAGAGCTCTATATTTCAGTGTAACATATTGGGTACAACGACAGCATAACATTTTTCACAGATCTTTGTTTAAATGAGTGGTTTTGAGTCATATAATCCATAACATTTGATATTGTAGTTTGTTGAAGGTAATCGGAAATGTATCTCCTATATTGCAAAAAGAAATACTAAATGAATAGTTAATTGAACTCTTCCAAGTTTTAGCTCTGATTTCGCTTTGCGTTTCCGATTCTCTGTAATTTAAGTCATGAGCATATGAGAATGGTATGCTTGAAAGAGACGGGAAGTATATCTAAAACCATCTAAGGCTGACAAAGGCAGTTTACTCTTATTGGATAACTTATCGCGCAAATGTTATTAGTCTTTGATGAATAGCAAAGATAAATTCATTCTTCTTGGTTTATCTAAATTTTGTAAAATTGTAATGCCTTTATATAAATTATATTTTCCTCCTTAAACAAGTGCAGTGGGGTAGGAAGCAAATCCAAAGTGGAGGGGCATTTTTTATTTATTTATTTTTATTTATTTTTTTTTTAAAGTGGTTTTCTCAGGATTATGCAATTAATACATACAACAGTGGTGGATGTAGATAAAAAGATAAAAATTAAAATTTTATTCCGCGAGTGGAGCGAGGCGCGAAAAATTTTGGGAGATTTGTTTTTAATTGGTAACATGAAATTATACCTATTTGTGCTGCAAAGCAAACATCATCAACAGCAAAAAACTCTTTGACACGGATCCTCGGTTATTTTCCTCAAGTAATTTCCGCTCACTACATTTTACGTCTAATGATCTGTGTCTATGTATACAATACATTTAGTCCGAGAGTCAAATTCTACACGGAAAACAGGATTCCCTGCAGTCACTTCAAATACAAAATGACGGTTACATGAAAAGTATGAATTAATAGTTCTGCGAATTATTAACAAACAATGAAATTATCTTTGTTTGATTGAAGTCAATATGAATTATTAATGATGACAAGCTAGTGGTAAGGAGAAGGGTAGTAAATCCGAAAACATTTTAACTCATTTTAAGTGAGAATTTAGTGTATTATAAATTTAGGATTTTTATAAGTACAGTCGAACCTATCTATAAAAGCCACTGAAGGGAACTGGCAAAAATGGCTGCTGCTGTAGACAGATAACATTCATAGAGAGGTTTATTAGTTTAAACCTATTTTATTTGA
>BROG01001096.1:0-136626 GCA_030159075.1 Atrina japonica
AGTCTCTTTGGCAGACAGATACATAGCTGTCTCCCCTTTCCCCTCTCTATCACATTAAAGAAGCGTATTTTCACATAGGTTTCGTAACTTTCATAAAAATTTTGGTATTTGTCTACTTTTAGTCCTGTTTCCGGATCTCGGTATCTCTCCATATCCAAGACTTGCTGAGTTGCAGAGGGGAAATAAAAATCATATTGTGGTTGTGTACACATGTGTTCGATATGTGTATTTCATTTAGAATTTTCATTTCCAGTCAGTGCCAGTTCGATCTCGTTATAGGCTTGGTGGATAAACTTATATGGGGGAGCTTACCAATTTACTGCGGGAGTGGGTTTGTCCTTTACTGGGGGTGTTTGTCAGTTACTTTGGGAGTTTGTCAGTTACTTGGGGAGTTTGTCCGTTTACTGGGGGAGTTTGTCAGTTTACTGGGGTGTTTGTCAGTTACTGGCGGATTTTGTCAGTTACTGGGGGATTTTGTTCTAGTACATGTGAGACTGTCCATTCACTAGGGTGTTTGTCAGTTACTTAGAGTTTGTCAGTTACAGTGGGAATCTGTCAGTTACTGGGGTAATTTGTCAGATTTCTGGGGTGTTTATCAATTACTGGAAGAGTTCGTCAGTAACTGGGGTAGTTTGTCCTTTGACATGGGATTTTGTCAGTTTACTGGGGTATTTGTCAGTTACTGAGGGGATTTGTCAGTTACTGTGATAATTTGTCAGTTTACTGGTGAGTTTGTCAGTTACTGGGGGTCGAATTTGCTAGCAACCATATAACTGGAAAATCGTTGTGTGCCAATGGAATAAACGTACAATCAGTTATACACATGTTTCTATTTAGTACATATTTAAAATGTTCCGTCATTAGCTGTATAAATATAGTGAGGACATGATACACAGGGGGCTGCAGAGAGAAGAAATTTAAAAAAATGATGTCTATTTGTTCTGATAAACCGTTGCTGTGTGTCTGGTCACGTGTGAATGTGTAAGATCGTTTTTTTTAAATCATATGATAAACAAAAACATAAAAAACTGTAGCATTGATTAAAATCATATTCTCGGATAATTCTAAAATCAGTTTAAATGAATTAAAACTTATTTCAGCCTATTGCTAACTCGCGGCTAGCGACACGGCACGGACGCCATAGATACTTAGTAATATCGATAAAGAAATAATTTTACAGTAAACATTAATTAATTCGAGATATACAAATACTTAGACTTAGTACATTTAGTATGTGTCGAGGAGACGGACAGTGTTTTAATATCAGCGATATACAAAGCTAGATTTCTTTAAAGATCGCTGACATTAGGACCTTTCCATGATTTAATGTCGTTTAGAGTCGACATTCAAAGGAATGGTTTAATTATTTACCGTACATCAATTCATTTCACGCCTAAGTGTAGTTTAAATTTGAAATCAACAAAAGTTGATGTCCCCATGTAACACATACGTGTATAGTAGTTTAATTCTTCATAGATCGCGTTATTTCCAAGATTTTGGGTATGGGGGACTTAAATGCATTTACATTTGTAGTATATTACTACTATATATATATATATATATATATATATATATATATATATATATATATATATATATATATATATATATATATATATATATATATATACAGCGACGTTCCGAATAATACTCAGTAATGTTTACTTTTTCACACTCCTGGTTTCTTTGTCGGTGAAGACACGCTAGCTTCAATTCCACGGTTCATTAATTTTGTTTTTCATAACTGAGGAGAAAAGGTGTATTGATCTGTTACAATTGTCCCCAAAATAAACTTTTAACCACAAACTAACAAACTAATTTTATATGTAATATGACAGTGTCATAACTTATACTCACCCTCCCATTTTCTCTCCCTTGGATTATCAGTTCCGATCGTCAAATTAAAACAGGTAAATTCCTGGAGTTAAAACGCTTCATAGTCGCTTAAACATTCATCCGGGTATTTCTGTCTGTTTTCACTCACACATTACACCTACAGAATATTTCGACATAGTATGACTGTGTGTTTGACCTTTCACCTTTTGACAGATATGTGATTTAACTTGCATCAGGTAAGGTTTGAAACATGTGGAGTCTTGTATTCCTTGAATAAATATATCGAAAAGAGGAAAGGGGAAATTTAATTTCACACTAAAATGAAATTTAAATGACTGAGTCACAGTTTTTTTTATGTCGTTGTGATCTTCACGATCTTAGCTGCTCTTCTCGATTGCTTAATTTTGTGAAGAAATGTGTGGTGACAGACGTTTTGACCGTTTATAGCAATTACATGTACAATATGAAAAGGTAAAAACACGAAGATTATAGACAATTCAGTTTTTCTTGCACAAAAAGTGAAATGTCGCAGTATAAATTTTTCAAAGAATGCGTTGGGTGATAAATCTACAATGTCCTCGAGACATCCGAATGTAAAAAGTGAACGATTATCAATAACAAGAAATCAATATAAATGCCCATTTCCAGTGATTACATAAGAATTAACACGAAATCAGAAAGTTTTGACATCAAGATTTCGTTCCAGTAATGAGATGAAATCATTTATTGGTGAAGAGTGCCATGGAGTGATGATGTCCTCGCAGTTACGCATCATAAAGTTGATTTTTAAAGCCTCCCAATTATTATGTAACGATACCTTTGACTCAAACTTTCCTACCGACCGCATGGCAAAAGAAAATAAATTCTATGTCTGAAATCGAATCAAACTGGAAACCTCCACTTGCAAGTAAACACTCTACCAGTAAACCACCACGAGCAGGCTGTGAAACCAATCGTCCTGTAGGACCCGTTTTCAAACGTTTATGACGAGTTCACAAAAAGTTCCCAGTATATTTTATTTTATGAAGAACATACATTAAAAACGTTCCCAGTATAAAACACATAAGACTAGGATAAAATGAAAGGTTTAAGATATGCATAAACAAATGATGGCATTTTAATTTGATATCATAGTTTTATCATTAAAACTGGTATATTTGCAATATGTAAATTTCTTGCAGAAACCTATTGCGTTATGTGTACAAAATAATCCGATATGCAAGTCCTTGCATAGCGCACAATCATTTTATAAAGACTGAGAAACTACTGGGATGTATCAAAAATATATTTTGTAATAAACGATTGACTTTTGACTTGTTCTTTAATTTACTTTATTCATTATTTTGAAGGTTTATTCGTTTATTTTTCTTATCAAAATTTGATATTAGGATTATTTCGGAAAACAGGAATTGTCAACACATCACAAACTGTTACATTTACACTCTCATTATTTTCCATTGTTATATTCATTTGATATATAGTTATATTAAATTTTTATCCGGTGTCATTTCAATGATTAACGTCAATTTACATTTTTTAACTTTCTAACTTTTTTTCTATTTTCCAGATGTTTTACCAAAAAGAGAGAACATTTATCATATTCTCACTTTTTGGTAAAAACCCCTGGCAAATCAAACAGCGAGAACATGATATTGTAGAAACACAAAACAAATACATATAATATATGTATTATATAATTTATAGGGGTATTAGCTGTGCTTTTTCAAAACATTCCACCCTTTTTACTGCTTACATTTGTCTCGTTATCGTGCTCGAAATAACGATCAAAACCGAAGCTTGTACTTCAGCGTTTATTCATGCATGGCTTAAACAGGAAACACTCAATCACGTGATCAGCACATGTACAGTAATAAAGTAGAACTGAAGGGGTCATCTCAAACTACAAACTGTCAAGTTACACATTATCATGACATCCCCCTTCTTAAGAAATTTATCTAATTATCAAAGCAATTATCTTTATGTATTTAAATCACTGATTGAGCATTACAGTTCTCACAGTTCAGTTCTCAGGTTCACAGTTCTACAGTTTAAAAGTAGAGTCAATGTCCATAACACATTACTATTAGAAATTAAATTTCACTGGAATAGCTGAATATTCACTTTAACTGTCATTTATCATTAAATGAATTATCAATAATAGCATTACTTTATGCACAACAAAATAAACACTATATACTAGACACTCAGAGTCTATGTGACCCTTGTACAGGGATTATTATGCCCTCAACACAGTATGATCACTCTATTTCAAATCAACATGATAATCCTTGAACTTAGGCGGTCGGTTTCTTTGTCTCTGCGGATATCTTCTCTCAACAGGCAATGACTCAGTTTGACTAGGACACTCAACACTAACACTGTAATTAACAATATCATCAATTATTTGTCTCGATGAATGTACATTGTGTTGCTGGTTCAGCTCAACATTCCGATTAGACTGCATATCGCATGTATCATCAGTACGAAAAATATCATTCCGATCATGAATTTTGTTTGAAGTAAATGTTTCCGATTTCTCCTGTAACTTGACTATCTCCGTTTGACTTCATATGATCTGACATTGACTTGTTTCTCGACACGGCCCTTATCCCATGTTTTACGTTTTGCGTCGAATTTAACACTCTCCAGGTTTCAGAGTAGGCAACTCTTTCACTCCTTTACAATTATAGTAATATGTAGACTTTCCTTTCCTGTTTACAGTCCTTCACATGTGCATTTTCTGATCAACAAATTACTAGAAGTCGAAGTAAAGTTTTCGTCCTTCGTCCAAATAAACGTTGCGCAGATGAGTAATCCATATTTTCAGTCGGAGTGTTTCTCTCCAATCTAATAACGCTAAATATGGATCGGATCTATCCATAATTGATTTCTTCATCAAACGTTTAGCAATTTTAACGGCGTTTTCTACTTTCCCGTTTGACTGCGGATAGGAGATGAAGTACATGTTCAAATTCATACGTATCTGCAAAGTTTTGGAAATCTCGACTATTGAACGGCGGTCGTTGTCAGATCTAGTACATATTCCAAAATGTGTGCTTTGAGTTTACGAGTTATCTCCCCTGACGTCTTATCAAAGACGATCTACTTCAAAGAAATCGGAGTAATAGTCCACAGTTATCAAATAATGATAACCTTCCATTCAAATAAATCGCAACCAAATTTCTCCCAAGGTCGATTTGTTATTGAGGTTCTCGCTTTGCTCAACACTATAAGAATTACACACTTCGCATCTTTGAATATACTGTTCAATATTCTTAATGTTCGGCCAAAATATTGTTTCACGCGCTCTACGTATTATTTTGGATTCCCACATGACTTGAATGAGCTCTCTCAATCATTTCTTGTCGCATACTGACAGGAATAACAACTCGATCACCTTTCAGTACTAGTCCATCTTGTATCACTAATTCATCACGAAAATTATAATAGCACTGTAGATCACTACTAAGACTACTTCTCTCTGGCCATCCTTTTTGAATAACAGCTTTAAGTGAATGCAAAGTTTCATCACTTTCTGTAGCATCCTTGAGTTTTATCAAACGTTGCTCTGACACAGCAATTTCAAATATAATGTCATCATTGACTGTCTGTTCCATCTCAGGTAAATACGCACGGCTAAGCGTATGTAAATACATCTCTTTTCCTGTCTTGAGATTATGACATAATCAAACTTCTGGAGACGTTTTATACATTCTCTGAAGGCGGTTTTATAAGACTTTTCTTACAGATAATCTCCAATGCATGGTCCGATTCTACTACTACAGTCGACCATATGTATAATGTTCAAATCTTTCCATCGCAAAAAGCACAGCGAGTAACTCCTTCTCGATTTGCGCGTAGTTTTGAACTAGTCAATGATCTTGACGCAAAAGTAATAGGTTGGTCAAATCAGTCCCAGACCTTTCTCGGACGCATCACATTGTAGAATAGTCGGTTTCGACGGATCAAAATACGCTAACACTGGCGCTCTTGACAAAATATCCTGTATTTGCCTAAATGCTTCACCATGATATGGTCGTAGATTTATCCTTGTCAAATCACGAATAGGATCTGTTACTTGTGTGGAGTAAATTTCTGCAGAAAAAAATTGACCATTCCTAAAAGTCTCTGTACTCCAGCTTTGTCTTAGGATTGGCAGTGATAGTTTTTGACTGATCAACCTTGAGTCCCTCAGCAGATATAATATGGCCCAGATAGTGACAGATGACAATCTTAGCTTTAACTTGTCCTTGTTAAGCTTAATGTTCTGTGACATCTAACGAACAAAGCATGTAACTTAGCGTCATGGTCTCGCATAGCTTCTGTATACCACAACCATATACCACTATATCGTCATGTATGGCTTTTTACACCTGACAGACCTTGAAGTGCATCATCTAAACGTCTCTGAAATTCTTCTGGCGCTGGCGATATACCGAAAGGCATCCGCAACCAACGATATCTTCCCCATGGGGTTCCAAAGTTGTCAAATGGCTACTCTCGTCATCTAGAATATGCAGTGTCAACAACTGTAAACTCTTGCTTTATTGAGTTGAGGCATCTCATCAATAGTTGGCGTATTGTAATGATTTCGCTTCAATGCCTTATTCAACGGTTTTGGATCAATGCACAATCGTAAGTTTCCAACAGCTACAAGGGATGAAATCCAATCAATTGACAGGAGTAATTATACCTAAATTCATTAAGCGCTTCAGCTCACTCTTCAATGGTCCTTTCAGATACAGTACACGTCGTGTAGGTATTTTCGTAGGCATGACTGACTCAATCTCTAAGTGAAGTTTACCCTTCAGATAACCTTGACCTTCAAAAATGTCGCCAAACTCGGTCTCAAGTAATACTCTTAGTCTTACCAGTTGGCTGTTGTGTCTTGCAGACTCTCTTGTCCAGATTCTCTAGCACTCATAAATTGATTCTGGTTAACAGTGACTAACTTCATCGCTTGTATTGCCCTAGATCCAAGTATAGGGTTTCACTTTACCAGACCACAACAAATTCAACATTGTACTTCTTCTTGTTCTTTGATTTATTGTAAGACACGCTTACCTACCGGCTTTGTCTCGGTTTTATTAAACATAATCAGAGTTATATCTGTATCACTCAGCTTGCTAAGATCACAAAATCTGTTTGTACAATGACTCGGGAATAACATTAACAGTAGACCCACAATCTAGCTGAAACTCAACACTATAAACCATTTATAGTCATTAGAGCATAAAGTGTTTTCTTGAGCTTGGAATCACTTTTTTGTGAAATTGAATACAAATTCATTCGACTCACATCTGTATCCACATATTCATCATTAACTGTTGAACACGAGCACGTCGACTCGTTCTGTCACTCTTCTTACACTTACGTGCAAAATAATTCATTGTGCCACATTTCATTTCTTTCCCCACGCCGGACAAAGTTCCTTCCGTGGTGCGTGTGATGTACCACAATATTGACAATCAACATTCTCACCTTTAGGTTTGAACCTGTGTTTTTGAAAACTAGCCTTAGTCCCAACCTTGTGATTATCTCCCTTACATTTAACAGCTTGTTCTTCCAATACCTTCATTTGAGATTCTGACTTCTCATTAGCTCTACATTATCAATGCATTTCTGTAAGGTTAACTCTGGTTCCTGTAATAATTTCTTACGGGAGGCATTATTATCGACAATTATCTCGTATCATCTCTTCCTCTAGTGCTTCAAAATTTACAAGTTTTCGCTAGGGACCTAATGTCGCTCATAGGAGTCAATCCTCTCATTGGGTTCTTGTTCCCTCTTGTTAAACATATAACGTTCATACGTGACATTAGTACGACCAACACAGAAAGTTTCGAACTTCTGACAGACAATATCTATTTCCTTCTTATCCTCCTCAGAGTTTAATCCATCAAATATATCGAATGCACTCGGGACCAATGCAGGTCAAAAGTGTGGCAGTACGGAGGTTCATAGGTTCGTAATCAACCCACTAGCAATCTCGTATCCCACATACGCTTGAATTTCTTCCAAGTTGTACTCAAATTGCTACCTTTCAAATCTAAACTTGGTGGTAGGGGAATTAACGTAGGAACAAACGGAGGTGAGCTGCTGCTTGCTGCGGCGGTTGTTCAAGTTCGTCCGCCATATTGGATTATTGACTGAATCCATTTGGTTACGACACTAAACTATCAATTTGAGGTTATTTTTCTCGCTTTAATGTGCGCAACATGCACATAACCGTTTGTAGTCATGTTTTCTTACCAGGCTATGGCTTCTGCACTTCTGACACCATGTCTCGTTATCGTGCTCGAAATAACGATCAAAACCGATGCTTGTACTTCAGCGTTTATTCATGCATGGCTTAAACAGGAAACACTCAATCAGAGGCTACATGTACAGAATGAACTGAAGGGGTCATCTCAAACTACAAACTGTCAAGTTACACATTATCATGACAACATTAACATACAATAACAAAAAGAGATAAACACAAGCATAACAATTCTGAAATTTCTATATATTTTGTGAAAATTGCTTGAGAAACCCAGGCCTGGTACGTTTTCAATTGCAAGTGATTAATTCAACCTTACTATTTGTATATGCATAACACACTGGACCTGACCTTGTTTTCACCAAATATATAGGAATATAAAAAAATTATGCCTATGTAATTCTCTTATTTGTTATTGTACATCGAGTACAAGCTGTAAAAGTAGAAAAAAAATATTTTTGTAAAGACAGATAATGTCTCTTTAATGTAATCTCGGCGATATAGTTTTGGTTTTTAACATCCGGGCGATAAGCTCACAACGACAGAATGTACATGATCAGTCATCGATACAGCTGCAATCGCGTGCGTTGTGTCGGTATATTCTAGTCGCACATACGGTCATACCTCTATCTATAAAAATGTCAAGAACGCCCCAAAACCAATATAAACTGATCTATTGCATATTCTCGACGTTATTGATTTCTATTTCCGTTGGAGATTTTAAAAAGTGCATTTTAAATCAACAAACACTGTGTTTGAACTTATTTATCCTGCACTTCAAAATGTTTTAGAAAATTCAAATTTTCAAAATACTTTGTACGTATGAGAAAGACTTATCGATTTTATATAAGGGGTTTGAAGCAATATAAGCTTGTTACAATGACGATGTTTTTTCATGACATCTAAATGAGATAATGTTGATGTGTGTTCATATATATGATTTAACACATTAAAGTTGTAAATGTTCATATAAAGTTTTGCACCGACAACAGTTCATATTCGTATGTCGTTATCAGGTGGTTAAGATACTAAACTATCGTTTTCAGAGGTTTAAGACGCAATTGCTTTCGTTTTCAGATTGTCAAACGATTAACTGTTACTATCATTTCCAGAGGTAAAGGACACTATCGTTTTAGGGCTGTTAAGTCAGGTGCTGTGATCATTTCCAGAGGTTTAAGACACTATCATTTCCAAAGGTTTAAGACACTATCTTTTCCAGAGGTTTAAGATACTATCGTTTTCAGAGGTTTAAGATACTATCGTTTTCAGAGGTTTAAGATACTATCGTTTTCAGAGGTTTAAGAGGAGATTTAAGACACAATCATTTCCAGAGGTTTAAGACACTATCGTTTTCAGAGGTGTAAGATACTATCGTTTTCAGAGGTTTAAGACACTAACGTTTTCAGAGGTTTAAGACACTATCGTTTTCAGTTTGTTAAGTCAGGTCAGATGCTGTAACTGTTACTATCATTTCCAGAGGTAAAGGACACTATCGTTATCGGGCTGTTAAGTCAGATGCTGTGATAAATTCCAGAGGTTTAAGACACTATCATTTCCAGAGGTTTAAGACACTATCGTTTTCAGTTTGTTAAGTCGGGTCAGATGCTGTAACTGTTACTATCATTTCCAGAGGTAAAGGACACTATCGTTTTCGGGCTGTTAAGTCAGATGCTGTGATAAATTCCAGAGGTTTAAGACACTATCATTTCCAGAGGTTTAAGACACTATCGTTTCCAGAGGTTTAAGATACTATCGTTTTCAGAGGTTTAAGATACTATCGTTTTCAGAGGTTTAAGATACTATCGTTTTCAGAGCTTTAAGACACTATCATTTCCAGCACAATCATTTCCAGAGGTTGAAGACACTATCGTTTTCAGAGGTTTAAGATACTATCGTTTTCAGAGGTTTAAGACACTATCGTTTTCAGAGGTTTAAGATACTATCGTTTACAGAGGTTTAAGATACTATCGTTTTCAGAGGTTTAAACATTATCGATTTCAGAGGTTTAAGATACTATCATTTCCAGAGGTTTAAGACACTATCGTTTTCAGAGGTTTAAGACACTATCGTTTTCAGTTTGTTAAGTCAGGTCAGATGCTGTAATTTTCAGATAGTTAAGATACTATCATTTTCAGTGATTTAAGACGCTATCGTTTTCAAGTTGTGCTGTGATTTTCAGATGGATCAGATAGTATAATTTCCAGGGATTTAAGATGCCATTGCTTTCAGGTTGTTATGTCAGATGCTGTGATTTTCAGATAGTTAAGATATTATCATTTCCGGAGATTTAAGATGCCATTGTTTTCAGGTTGTTAAGTCAGATGCTGTGATAAATTCCAGAGGTTTAAGACACTATCATTTCCAGAGGTTTAAGACACTATCGTTTCCAGAGGTTTAAGATACTATCGTTTTCAGAGGTTTAAGATACTATCGTTTTCAGAGGTTTAAGATACTATCGTTTTCAGAGCTTTAAGACACTATCATTTCCAGAGGTTTAAGACACAATCATTTCCAGAGGTTGAAGACACTATCGTTTTCAGAGGTTTAAGATACTATCGTTTTCAGAGGTTTAAGACACTATCGTTTTCAGAGGTTTAAGATACTATCGTTTACAGAGGTTTAAGATACTATCGTTTTCAGAGGTTTAAACATTATCGATTTCAGAGGTTTAAGATACTATCATTTCCAGAGGTTTAAGACACTATCGTTTTCAGAGGTTTAAGACACTATCGTTTTCAGTTTGTTAAGTCAGGTCAGATGCTGTAATTTTCAGATAGTTAAGATACTATCATTTTCAGTGATTTAAGACGCTATCGTTTTCAAGTTGTGCTGTGATTTTCAGATGGTTAGATAGTATAATTTCCAGGGATTTAAGATGCCATTGCTTTCAGGTTGTTATGTCAGATGCTGTGATTTTCAGATAGTTAAGATATTATCATTTCCGGAGATTTAAGATGCCATTGTTTTCAGGTTGTTAAGTCAGATGCTGTGATTTTCAGATAGTTAAGATATTATCATTTCCGGAGATTTAAGACGCTATCGTTTTCGGGCTGTTAAGTCAGATGCTGTAATTTTCAGATGGTTAAAGACGCTATCATTTTCGGGCTGTTAAGCAGATGCTGTGAATTTTCAGATGTTTAAAATACTATCATTTCCAGAGGTTAAAGACGCTATCGTTTTCGGGCTGTTAAGTCAGATGCTGTAATTTTCAGATGGTTAAAGACGCTATCATTTTCGGGCTGTTAAGCAGATGCTGTGAATTTTCAGATGTTTAAAATACTATCATTTCCAGAGGTTAAAGACGCTATCGTTTTCGGGCTGTTAAGTCAGATGCTGTAATTTTCAGATAATTAAGACACTATCATTTCCAGAGGTGTAAGACGCTATCGTTTCCAGGTTGTGAAGGTGATGTCAATTTCTAATGGTTAACTAAGATACTATTATATTCGGGAATTTAAGACAGTAGACAAAGGATGATTACTCCTCCGTGGCACCTGATTCCACCTCTGAAATTCCATGAGGTCCGTGTTTGTACACTGTTAATCATACAATGTATTTGTAACTTGCCCTCTGAACTTCTGATGGCTAATATTTTGGTATCTAGTTTTATCGATTTTTATATTCCATAAAGATCAGACGGTGTAAATTAATATGTATTGAAGTTATCAAAGACTTAGTGTCTATTTTATTTGGTGAAAATGTTACAGGGATTTACATTTCTTCAGATACAAGAAAAGGATAATTGATAGTATTAAGGTCATTGAGCAATTTCTATTTCATGTTTTGCCATATTAGAAAAAAAACTTCTGATTTCCCATAACAGATATAATTATCAGTGTGAGTTACTGTAATATGTTATCACAAAAATTTGTATACGTAACGTGTCATTTATTCTGCTATTTATAATATTTTATCTTGCCTCTTTAAAAATCAATACAGTTTTCATGTACTCTATACTTGTATATAAACTGCATATTAATTGATATTGATCAAACAGAATGTCCAATTGACAGTTGTTTTCATATTTACATGATATTTTATGACATCAATTTATCACATCATGTACACCACCAAAGGGTTTTACTGCCGACAAGATTTGGAATATATTAGTAGGAGGTAGATTTTTTTATATACCCTGGGTTTCCACGACTACCTCTACACTAGGAAGTAACTTTGTAGCTTGGGTGTAATGTAAATCAGATGTTTGTGAGAAGTTATATACTTGAGGTATCAATCAGCATGTTAAGTCTGGATATTTCCATTGCATTCTTGGTAAACTCCGGGGAAAATAGATTTCATCGAAATATCGTAAAATAAGTTTTCAATAGATGAAAGGTTTGTATTTTATATTTATAAAATATTTTTTTATGATTATTTTACAGGAATCATCCAACAATTACATACAAATGTGTTTTACATCTGTCGTCAAGATTAAAATCAGAGATATGTGTTTTGACAAGTACAGTGTAATTGACAACTTTGATGTTCAATATGTGTTCCACCTTTGATAATTAGTCTCTAAAAACCCTATATCTGTATATGGGACATACCTATCTGTCATAAAATATAATAATTATACTACCTTACAAGGCATCGAATTTTGACCTTTAAATACAATGGATAACTTAAAGAAAAGGAAACGTCAATGCAATGAAGCCTCGAAGAAGTTATGAATCATTTGCATAGTACAAATACCGAGGTCCCATGTCACAGTAGGTGTCGGCATGTTAAAGAACCCTCATTGCCCAATGGCCGTAAGTGCCGAACATAGACCAAAATTTGAAGCCCTTCATCGGCATTTTGTGACATCTCCATATGAGTGAAAGATTCTTGAGGTGGACGTTAAACAACAATACAACAACAACAACAACAACAACAACAAACATAGTACTAGGTAAAAAATGTTTGTTTGATTAAAGTTTTACGTTACACAATATAAATACTTAAACTATTAATGTCTCTCAGATTGTTATATTTTTATAATTTTATTACTGGAAGTCGTATAACCGATAAATGGAATAAAACAAGTTACATTAAAATTATATTCCGAAATAGCTTATACTTATGTTGAAATATCTAAACAGAAATCATTTCGTCATTCTGAGTAATTATTGTAACAGCATCAAGAACCTTCTTTATATTTGGCGATGAGTATACTGCAGGATATAAACAAACACAATATAGTTCAAACATTAATTTCCATTTAATATACATGTATACATAAGTACGTAATTCATAAATGAAATTATGTTACAATATTTATAATATGTAAATTTAAATGATAAACAGTTAACTGAGAACAGATAGATAAAACTGTAATAATAAAATAACTTTGTACTGATACTGCAATATCTGATAAAGTAACAAAACTACGTCAGAATTCAAGAAAGATAACTCTTACAAAGTGTAACCGAAAAGCTCGCCTTTGTGTTCGGAATTCTTGAAGAAATTTCCGAAATATAAAAAATAGTTTGAGTACCAAATTCAAACAATCGTTTTGTATTTAAAAGAAAGTCCCTAAAGTGAAAGGTTTTGATCCGAATAAAAAAAATGATGATTCAGTTTATCACAAACATAATTTTTTTAAAATCCTTTATTCATATTATTGTTAAAATGATGAAATAAGAATTTAATCCTAGATTTCAGTGAAATTGGTTACCTCAGGCCAAAATATAATAAAATGAAGTAATCAACAGAGTCGCATGGACTTCGTACTCGTGATTTCTCCAACAAACTTTAGGTGGGATTTTGGTGGGAGAGAAAGGATTTTTACCTTGAAAATCAATTTTTCTGCGGGTATCAACAGGTAAAACCTAAATTTTAGTATATGTATTATTTTTCATAAATCCCACCATCTACCACAAAAAAAATTCTGCAACTCTAGTGGAAATGGTAGGTAAAAGTCCGGACTTTGTTAAATGTCGCACTGTTAAAGGTTAATGGTGAATTTCATCGTAATGTGCGTGACCTTTTGATGAATCATGGAATCTGCTGTCCTTTTGCACGTTAAAACCATATTGTAAACATAAGGTAAATAAAAAATTTACATCTTGATGAACCCTCAATGCAATGCGAGTAAAATTTGTAGCACTTCACCTATTGACATCTTCATATAAGAAAGTAAAAAAAAATGCCTCAAGGAAAACAACAACGACCAATTAAACAATGGAGCACAAAATATGAAGACGTTCCATTTGACATGTTCTAACATATATGTACAGAGATATCATACAAACGTCCTTAACGTCATATTGTTTGGACTTTCATTTTTTTCAACATCCTGACGATTCATGAAATGTCATTGGTATGGTAACCTGACCTGATTTTCATCAGATAACACAACATATAATGATTATATAACAACATATGTATCTATCTTTAAGAATTGTCCCGATAAATAATGAGAACAATTATACCTTTCAAATGATTCAATTGATTAAAGAGAAATTTGAAATAATTTTCATTTTATTTTTTTCATATATATATATATATATCTATATATATATATATATATATATATATATATATATATATATATATATATATATATATATATATCTATATATATATATATATATATAACAGACTCAAAAGAATTAGTCACCACCTCCCTGCTGTGACCCTTTGGTACTGACCGCCTCAGTACCGATCGAAGCTGCTCCGCTAGTTGGATGAGAACTTTTCATCATGGCGGACATCATCCACGGAGTACCAGTAAGGCTGTTGATCGATCCTGTGTAGAATAAATCAATATGAATATTAGAATTAGATGCATGGCTCTCAACCTCGATTATTCGTGATTTTCATAGCCAAGAACGTGACCGAATGGCAAGAGCATCGCACTTTGAACCATATCTCACTTCTGGTCATCGTAAATTCATGCCCCGCTGGAACCTAAACAAAGTTTTGTGAGAATGTTTGCAAGTTTATTTGCAGAAGGCCGGTTGTCTCTTCCCGGGAACGTTGTAACTTGGTTCTATCCTTCAACATTAATAATTGGCTGCCACCATATATTATTATACCTCTATGTTAGGTTCTTAATCCTTATTGGACAAACGCATTCATGTGACCAGGTACAGAAACGTCAAGTCTCCCCCTCGCGCTCCATTTTCCCTGTAACATTTCTTTTCATTCGGAACCCACACTAGAGTTATAGTTCTTGATATGAAACAACTATGGATCATCAAAGTGAAGTTTTTTTCATAAATTTCTTGGAAAATGTTTTGAATAAAATATTCTTGAAACTTTAATGGTAGTTATTTACTTTCTGAGTTTTTCATATCGGTTTAATAAACAATTTATTGTTCTTGTATGAGGGAGACACCCCAAGACAATCATATTTATCCCTCGGGCGTTGCCCTTTTTACATTTGAATTGAAATCCTCTTACTTATTGTGTTTGTTCTTTGTGTTTCTTTTTATAGTTGGGCAGAAAATATGTCTCTGTGATATGCAAATATGAATGTTATTATGCCAATGCATTTAAACATATAAAATGTAAATACTATCATTTAACAGGCGATAATATACTAAACCGTGGGGGATAACGTTTCAATCTTAGCTGTAGATAATCGATAACTCAATCGTTATGATTTTATTCGCTCATGATTTTACCCATCCTAAAAGTAAATTACTAAAGCATGTGATAATTAAGATACATGTATCATCATTTATCATTCAACAAACAATTCAACAAAACAATTTCAATTTCACTCTAACGGCTGAACTCAGATTGTGCAATTGAGCAAAATTGGTCATTGTTTCAGGGGAGGCATTGCAGGTAAAAAGGGTGCAAAGGTACATCGATATAAGACATATTTGTAAATACGTACAGTATCGAAATAAAGTGCTCACCTTGCATTGTATATTTTGATGAAATGCAACAATGTTCTTATAATGAATAAGAATGTGTAAAATGGTAGATTTTCCACTAACATTATTTTCGGTCATTCATTATTTTATCTTTTTCATGCAAAACATATAGATTTATTACTTGGTCTTGTATGGAACCACTTTTTCTCGTGGAAATATACATTTAAATATCAAATTCGAACACAACTGATGAAGTCTTACAGACAGAAACGAACGTCTTGGGCATTTGTTTTGGCATCTTCTGTAAGAGTATAATTTTGGAATTGTTGATAATATTTGATCCAGCGGCTGAGAAAAGGCCCCTTACAACATAACCAATGAAATGCCAGGAAACAAGGAAATTTTATCCGACATAATTTATTTTGTAGATTTTTCACGGCAGACACAAAAAGAGTTGCTCTTGTCTGCGCCCGTTCTAATATATATTTTAAGTCCAATGTATCAAGTGTATGTTCAAGTTTCTGAAAACATAAAACTAACAAGTTCCCCCCAAATTGTCCCAAAGACTCTTTTCTCAACCCTTGGCTCATTTATAAAGTATCCGACATAAATGTTTCATGTGTGGTATTTTATGACTTCAACACCTACCCCTAAGTAAATGATTGAAACTTAGCCCACTCATCGGATGCATTGAAATCTGCTTGACTTGTCGTGTCATGTGACCTCGAGTTGAAGCAGCTGGAAGGAATCCCATTTTAATTGGAAGTTTAAGATTTCCCGCCAACATATTGCGATTGAATGGTAATATTTGTATTTTTGCAATTCCATTGGTTCCATGCGTAGTTCTCCGCACAAACTGCATGTTGGACATGTTTAGTAAGGCCAATCGGTTGTTTATTGGAAACATGGGTAGTGAGATAACTGCAAATGAACGTCGCGGATACAAATGGCTGATCCCTTTGGTTCCATACTTGGCACACTCTATACAGTGTGTGATAGCCAACAGCAGAAGACAGTCGTCAGACAGTCGCATTTCTTTCTTCCTGCAAAACTGATAGCACTGTATTTATATACTATCGATGTAACAGGAGTATAAAGTACTAAATGATTGATTAATACGATCTTTTCTGTCACTTACACCTTTACCGTTGATGTCCGAATGTAAAAATGACCAAATTCCGAAATGTAAGGTTAAAAGATTTTTAAAAGGATTACTGTAAAAATGACTTAGTGTCGTAAAAATTCAGAATTTTTTAAAAACAAATTGTAGTTCCTAAACTAAAGATCAATTTATATAAGATAATCAATTGGTACCGAAGCATTCGCTACTAGAGTTGATGTATTTGTTCGGTTGCTCAGATGGTCTAACACTGGTGGCAACAGCCCAGTGGTTGTAAATATAAACATTATATCTAAGTTACAGGTCTGACTACAAAATACAATGTACATGTAATGTCCCCAGACGGTCGTTTCTGTCATTTTGACGTCCTCTTTTGAGCTCGAATCGTAGTAACTGTACGAACCTCCAATACATGATTTCTATTTTATGTTACAAATAATTTATAATGAAATATTGAATTAACATAAAACTGATTAAATTAATAGATGATGTAATACATTTGAACTTTGAGATAGAATATAAAAATCTCAGATACCAAAGTATAAATCTTCAGGATGTCCAGGATACATAATTATACAAATTTGGTGAATATTGGACAAACATGGACTCTGGAAATCCAGAGGTGTGATCAGGTGCCATGGAGGAGTAAGCATCCCCTGTCGACCGGTCACATCCGCTGTGAGTCCACAGTCAAATTCAAATGAAAAACGTGAGGAACGAATCCTCGTCACAAAAATCACAAATACCGGAGTATATGTAGGTCTTAAAGATGTCAGTGCTCTGAGGAGTCATGTCAAGTTCTACACAACAGATATTTTGATGAATCAGTAAATCAAAGAGTTCTTCAATCCGCAAAACAAAAGAAACAATAAAATGAAATACTTTTACAACACACCACGCATGTGAAAGTATTTGCAACATCTGAGGTGTTCAGCATGAAATGAAATCACATTCGCTGACAAAATTGATAGCATACCATTAATAAATATTATAAACATAATACCGAAGTTATAATGCTCAAGACGATCGTTTCTGTCAATTAGACTTCATCAGTTGAGCTCCAATTTTAAATAAATTTTCTAAAGGGAAAGTGGTATCAAATGAAGCTTTAACATACGTGCTGTCATTTTGATAACAAAATATATCCCATACTTAAACAAAAACTTTGATAAAAAAAAACTAAATTTTGAGTATACAATACATATCTTTTTAACATATCATACATAATCAATATTGCCTAGAATGAATGACATACTCCGACGATTAATATACTTTCCGTCCATGAAAGAAGCCAATTATTCACATTCGATTTCGTTTTACAAATTACGAAATTATAGTTTTTTTTTTTCAACCCGGGATTTTCTAATTTATTTGTATAAAACATCGAATATTTGAAACTTTTAAAACAAAAAAAAAAGCCAAACAAATAATAATAATAATAATAATAATAATAATAATAATAATAATAATAATAATAATAATAATAAGAAGAAGAAAATAAAAAAAAACCATTTTGACAGATTGCATACCCTTAATTTGTATTTGTTTAGAATAGACAAAAGTTAATTGACTAATCATATTTCATGTCACTTACCTTCAAACTGATAGATTTTCCGAATCACGACAATAATGGCAGATGTTTCACTTATATAAGTTGTTTTGACCACTAAAACATACAGGTCAAACGACCTCTAAATATATGGACATCACAACTTTCACAGAATCAATGTTTAACAGAAACTAAAAACACAGAGTTCAAAGCAGAAACTGAACATAAACATATACGCTGCTAATAGCAGTCCAATCAAAATGACTCGTTTAATCTAAAGTTTCTTCTACAATAAAGCATGTTTGTTAGATGATTATCATTATGAATTTCTTCGTGTCAGTTACTGCTACAAACAGCAATATTAACACAAATGTCACGAGGCACGTGTTTTCTATTAAATTTAAACACGTTTTACAGTCATGCCACCAGAAAAAGAAAATGTTTTTCACGTATAACGTTATATACGTTCTGCATATTTTCCTTATATAAAGATACACTCGGTTTCACCGCGAATATCTATCCACTAAGCCACTCTGGGAGTGATTTTTGTATCCGTCAAATGATCTCAATAAAGGGACATCCTCCTTTTTATTTCTTAAATTTATATAAAATGAGATATATACAGTCATAAAAATTCTTAAATTCCTAATACACTGTATATATTTTTGTAAATTGCTTAAGAAACCCAGGTTTGGCACTTTCTCAATTGCTATTGATTAACTCAACCTTACTTTTTGTATATGAATACCACACTATACCGTACCTGATTTTCACAAAATATATATATAGGAATACATTATATTTTGCCTGTGTATTATAGTAGATCTTATTTTTCATTGTACATAAAGTACAAGTATTAAAATAATTTAAAAAATCGAAATAATTTCTTGGGGTAAACACAGCTAATGTCCTCTAAGTATTTCTGTATTATAGAAGCACCTAAATATTTACCATAAACGACTGTCACCGGTTCCCTTACAAGTAAAATGAAGAAGTAACAACGGATTATCGAAATCCAAGTCCATTAGAATACTGCAAATTGGATATTAGAAAATATATGAAGACCAATTGGGAATCCAATACGAGATGGGACCAGTTGTCAGGAAGGAGTTAGCTTCCTCTGTTACCATGCCATATCCGTCAAATTGTACAGAAAATTGTATAGTACATAACAATGGTAACGTATAATTTTCCAAATTTAACTTTCGTTTGTAATAGAGTTAATTAACGTTTAATTATTTTAAACAAACGGTTTTATAGTAAATAAAACTTTAAAGTCGTTACAAAAATAAACCAAAGTTTGTACTTAAGCAATATAAATATAAATCAAAGTTTTTACTATAGCAATATATTATAAATCAAAGTTTTTACTACAGCAATATATTATAAATCAAAGTTTTTACTACAGCAATATATTACAACTCAATGTTTTTACTACAGCAATATATTATAAATCAAAGTTTTTACTACAGCAATATATTATAAATCAAAGTTTTTACTACAGCAATATATTATAACTCAAAGTTTTTACTACAGCAATATATTATAAATCAAAGTTTTTACTTTAGCAATATATTATAAATCAAAGTTTTTACTATAGCAATATATTATAAATCAAAGTTTTTACTACAGCAATATATTATAACTCAAAGTTTTTACTACAGCAATATATTATAAATCAAAGTTTTTACTTTAGCAATATATTATAAATCAAAGTATTTACTTCTGCAATATATTATAAATCAAAGTTTTTACTACAGCAATATATTATAACTCAAAGTTTTTACTACAGCAATATATTTTACTTCTTCTTACTTTAGCAATATATTATAAATCAAAGTTTTTACTATAGCAATATATTATAAATCAAAGTTTTTACTACAGCAATATATTATATAATCAAAGTTTTTACAGCAATATAGCAAGTTTTTACTTTAGCAATATATTATAAATCAAAGTATTTACTACTGCAATATAGCATAAATCAGAGATTTTACTACCGTTGAAACTTTTGATTTACTATAATTAGCTGTAGTTACGTATACTGCATACTCACATGAGGATACTGTCATACTGTAAATTTTGAATTTACTGAGTGGGTGTAAGTACAAAATTTACAACATGACAACTTGGCATGTTGTAAATTTTGGATTTACAGCTTCTCAGTAAATTAAAAATTTACAACATGACAATACTTCCTGTCCAGTTTAGTTAAAATTGGCCCACTGGTTCCTGAAAAGAAGTAAAAATGTTTAAAAGTTGTTTAAACACCTATATTTTCTGGTTTACCTAGGTGCAAATGGCATTGACGGTTGACCCTAAGACCTTGAAACTTTGCAACAATGATAACAAGATAATTCATTACTACTTTCTCTTATATCTCTGTAGCCTATTAAGAAAGTTAATAAGCCATTTGTATAAAATTGTAAACTATGTCATTTGAAATACCCGCTAAACACTAAATGCCTAGCTGTTTTTCAAGAAGATATATTTTTCAATTGCAAATTTAATAGTAGATATTGATTTTAACAATCATGCATAATAGCAAATTTAAAAGAAATATAAAAATTGGTACGAAAGAAGATTTGTAAAATTGTACAAATTATTGACACTTTTTGTCCCGTTTGAAGCGCCTATGAGTGAAAGCCTTTTTGCGTAAACTTGTGTCTTAACATGATAAAAGTTCCTGCTATTTGGTTAAAATTGGATCATTGGTTCTTCAGAAATCGAAAACGTCTAAAAGTTCAAAAGCATGACGAAATTTATATCACCGCAACAGGTCACCGTGAATAACCCTTGGTTAATCAAAAAGTGGGAACTCGATATTAATATCGCTTATAAATGGCATTTTATTAGGTTATTCTGCCGGTGGAATTAATTAACTATACAATGACCTACATTCCGAAGACGGTACTAATAGTCTAATGGTCGAAAATTATTCTAGACGACCTAGATTATTTTCTTGGCTGCTGGGGGTACAAAGGTACTGTAATATTAATACCGATGAAAATACCATTTCAGCGTCCAAAACTGATCACCCATATATATCCGGATTTTGTTCCATTTAAAAGTTACAGCGGATCAATTTCTTTTTCTTAAAGAATCTGTTTGCCATCGCTTTCTCTCACTGTTGGATTTGTCACCTTCTGACATTAAGGTTTTGTTTATCAGGTTGAGCACGCATGAAAATATTTCCGATTATGTTCAAACTGGAGGTCATCATATGAAAAGACCTCGGTCCAAGTCAAATTTTAGTCATATTGCACAAAAATTCAACGAAACCTTATTTCACATGTTAAGATCTAAAATACACTAAAATGTTGACATTTATGGATAAATAATTCAGGTACAATTATAAATTAATGATAACCGCATTTAAAAACAAACCAAACTTTTGATACATTGAGCGACAACATGCCTTCACGAACACTTAATGGAGTAGTCTGTTTATTTAAAGGAAGGGTCTTGACTTATCTAATATTTCAAAAAGACTGAATATTTACGATCTTGCACATTTTAAACGAAGTTCCACTGTATGTTTCAGATCCAGAAACACTTCAATGTGCACTTAGTGTAGACGAGAATTTGTCATTTAACCCTAAGGGCGATAACCATAAGACTACATTAATTAGTTTTCATTAAAATGAACAGTGTGACAGTATCTTGCGCTTGCTACTAAAAACAAATCCACTGCAATGTTCAGTACCTGGAGACAGTTTTACTTAAGCTTGTAAATTTCAAGTTGTTGTAAGTTCGATAAATCTTCACTGAAAGAAAGAAATTATACCATATACAAATTTATGAAGTGACTGGCTTTTATTATGTAAATTTACCAACTTAAATATTACGCCAACTTTAGTCTTATAAAACTTCAGTCAGATGTCCTCTAGATAATCACAAGTATTTCAATGTCTATCAACAAGAATATATAACATCGAGAAAATATTTTTATTGCAGATCTCAGTCGATTACAAATATAACACACATCGTTTTGCAATTTATAATTACAAATATAACATACATTGTTTTGCAATTTATAAATTTAAAAGTACAATACTCTGTAATCAATATCAAACACAATAATTATGTACTTAGAACAACATTATGATTTTCCTTTGCTGCTAAACAGGCAGCACTACTGTGAAAGCTTGATAATAAAATAACAAAATTCTACAAATAGTTTGAATAAATAAAAATATAGGCTGCTCAGAAATAATTGGAAACACAGTTTTACCTCATTTTATATACCAAGCATTTTTAACGTTAAAAAATGCGTTCTGAATGGAAAATGGTGAATATTAATGTTGCAATTTTAATTTGAAATTATTTTGGGGACAAGTTTTACTTAAATATAATGCAAATGGTAAAAATACAAACATTTTCCACAACCATTTCTTATCTGAATTTTAATATGTTAAAGGAAAACAATTTGCAGGAAAAGATTGATTTTTTCTGTAATGAAATATTTCGGACATTGTCCTTATATAGAGATGACCCAAACTTTTGTTTACTTCTCACAAATTTTACTTCTGTTATGTTTATGCTAAAGCACTGGATTCACCATATGTCCCAAAATAAATGCCTATTTCCTCACAAAATCTAAATATTTTTGGCATTTATAAACATAAAAATATTGGTATCTAAAGGAAATAAACGGAGAAAGTTCGATGTGTAAAATAAACGGGGAAAGTTCGATGTGTAAAATACATGTCAGACTTCCATACTTCACCTATACACAACAATTTTCTATCATATAAATAACTAATATCTAATTTTCTAATACAATGGCAGTTATGTACTATATTTCTTTATCTAATAATTGACAATTTGAGCATCTATTTACAATATTTTTTGTAGTAACATCTGATAAAAAATTGAAAAAATAAAAGACCATGATGAACAGTGGAAGTTAACAATTGTGTGATAATGAATGAAACTTGAAGTGAAACAAACGTGGAAAACAGATGATGTATATATCTAGAGCACTTGTACTTAAATTCCAACAAAAACTGAAAATGAATGGATATCTGAATGCATGTGTATGTATGATTTGGTCCATTTTGAATAACAGCAATATACATGTAGTACATTGTACTTATAAAATTGAAAATACAAAAATAACTTTCTGGATTAAATTTTACTTATTTTTTGTTTCAAATAGGTTAAATCTACATAATTTATATAAATTTTAATACTAAATACACGGGAGTACATTTAAGTTATTTTTTGGCCTTGTATGATAATTCTTGTTTCAAAACGTTTTATTGACAGAATTGATGGTCTTTAGCGTATGTTTTTGGCTGTCTTAATTTTTTCTGCAAAGCTATAACTTTTGGGTTTATGTGTACAATATGTAAAAATTATCTATATTGTTTTGTACTTGATTTAACATCTCTCAGTGTTACAGAGGTTTAATACTATCTGATCATCATACACACATAGTATTTAGGTTATTTCCGATGTTACAAAGCATTATTTCATAATTTAACCATTATACTATTGACACACAAGGGATAGGAGGCAAAAAAAGAAATTAATTGTTTCATACAGACAAGTAGATTGTACCATGTTTTCAAATGTTTAATTAGTGCTACAAGGAATATAAAAGAAAATTGCTTAAACAGATGGTACATTTAAACATCCATACAAACGACTGTAAAACATGGCTTTCACTTTTTCTCTCTTCATATGTACATTTGAATAATTACTGGTAAAATACAAGAAAAAATCTTTTCAACACATTACTTGACCTAATTTCCATTATATTCAAATGTTTATACCGGAAAATGTAGTGTATAGGTCTACAGTGATAAAATGACTCATTACGGATCTGTTAGAAGTCAAAACAATACTGTCCATTTCCCCCAAAATAGGGATGTACAGGTACATCCTTTACCTTGCTCTGATTCCATACATTACTGTAGCTCAAATATTTTTGTAATGACAAGTGGCCCGTCACCCCTATTATGAATCAATTTAGACCGTTTTTAAACATGTGCCAAAATTACCTTAGTAGACCTATGGTATTGCATGTGTTTTTGCTTTAACAGGTAATACAATCTATATGTGTTTTTGTATATGTACAGTAAAACCTGCAGACAATTGCCGGACTAATCAAATTGTCCAATATAGAGAGGTGTCCGCTGAATGAAGTATGACCATTCACTGCTACAACATTCATATGCATAATCAACACAATTGTTCTTGTAATCAAGTGTCACGATGCAATGCAAGGAAAGAAATATCCAGCAAAAACACAAAATAAAACATTGTAAGAGTGTTTCTCAAAATAGAAGATGGGACAGTGAAAATACAGAAATTATGCATACTGAGGCCAACAACTTTGTCCGTTGTCTGGGTAAGGGAGGTGTCTGTTTATCTAAAACATACACTGGTATTCTTATATAACAATGTAAATAGGGACCTAGACAAACTGTCTGTTATCAGAGGTTATCTGCTGATTTAATGTGTCCGTTATGGCTGGTTTTACTGTATCTGCTTTGGTCAGATTTTATAGCATTTTCACTGATCATCTGGGTCTGAAGTCACTAAATTTACTCAATACTCCAGTTCAACTGACTTTTTATAATCTTTTATGGAAACAGTATATGTATATGCTGTGACTGGACATTCTGTGTTCATTGCATACAATTGTAAATGGTGATAAAAATCATTGATAATTTGAAGAAAACTTCAGAAATATATAAAAAAATAGTTTGAGTACAACACTCAACACAGAACTTGTGCATTTAAATATGAAATCTCTAAATGATGTACTCATCTCATTTTTCTTCTATAGACCTTTTCACGATAGGGTACGATTTGTTTTGGGTACGAAACTTCTTCATACCCTGCAGAAGTGTTTGTGTGCAGGTGAAATTAGCGGGACCATATTTATCGTGAAAAGGTCTTACATGTAATTCTGTGAATATAAATACTGTAAGACTAGAAGCAAATATGAGTACTGTACTCTATGCTCGATCAATGTACAAATATGAAGAGATATGTAAAATAAGTAAAATAATATACAATCTAATCTCAAATTAAAAAGAAAATAAATTATGTTATACAGTATAAGCATGCCACTACTATAATCACAAAATGATGAGTTACTAGAAGTCACAAGAGCAATATCATGTCCTTGTACTGTATAAATACTACAATTTTCTATGTTCTACAAGCCAACTTACACTACCATAATACAGATGAAATCTTGAAGCTTGATATGCCAACATCATGCACAAGAACCTACTGTGGACAAGACCTCGTGCCGAGGCATCTATAGTCTTAAAGGCCTAAACAAAACCTTGTGTCTCGACAAGTCGCCTAGATGAATTTATAGACAAGATCTTGTGATTTATGTGCTACTGACAAGAACCAGGTAAAACACCTAAATCAGTCTGTTGTCAACAACATCAGGGGCCCTGACAAACACAGGTGCATGGACCTGTTGTAGAGAAGACATTGAGTCTAAAGCCTTTCATGTATAATGCTAACAAAGATGAACCATATGGCTTGACAAGCTAAACACTTAACACTATTGTACATGTATCTATTTCAGATTTTATTTTATGTTGAGCCAAAAATGTAAACCTCTTGTAGACAAGATCTTGTGGTCTCAAAAGCCAAAAGTCCAATATAAACAGTCATTGTTACAGACCTGGATTGACAAAATGGTCATACTTTTTGCCTACATCAAATTTGTAAATATACATGTATGTGATCTATTTTCAAAGTTAAAGTATGAGAAAAGGGAGTTACAGAAACATGATTTACGTTTGTACACCAGTAAGGTAGGCCATTTTCATATTTTTCAAATGGTGAAAAATAATCTTAAACAAGGGGTGGGGGGGCTTTAAGGTTCTGATCTGGTAAATTTGGACAATTATGCCACTACGCATTTTTTAGAAAATTCCTAAATAACCATTAATCAATTAAAGTGTACCTTATATATCATTCAAAGTGCATGTTAAAGGCTTCTTGATAAATAGATTTTGTTTTCATTCCTAAACTTTGCATTTATTGACTTAACAATCATATGTACATAAGTCATTATAACCATCATACATGTATAAGCATAATAAAAAATATATATTTATATATTAACACAATAGAGTCTGCCTTGAGAAACCAAAATAACCTATCTGTAATTGAAATGTGGTCTTCAACCCATCATCCCCTGAAAAACAATGGACTCTTCTATAAATCAATGACTTAGACCAGTCCAAATGTGTCTTTAGGAGTGAATGAGTTAAAGATGGGTAACCCCATGGTATGTCAAATGAGTTGCATTTTCAAAGATTACTCGACCAAATATTTTTTCTGAATTTGGTGGTCTTTGAAAATAGGTGGTCTTAGATGACAGTGGTCTCTCATGCCAGGTTCCACGGTGTATTTATAAATGAACACATGTGAACAACATTATAGTTAATTACCATAACAACAGGTGCTCTAGTACAAACTATAGCACCAACCTGAACTGTACAAAATAAATTGTGCTGAGCAAAGCAAATATAAAACCTCTTTATGAGTATTATCAAGTTTAATAACTTTAAAAACTGTTAACAGTCAACTATACATGATTTGTTCCCGTACTTTCAACCAGCTAAGATATACATGAATATTTACAACATGTATATTTTTGTATGCATATATACAAACATTTATAAATCTGATAAGTCTACTATTAAAAATGATATAGAAAAATGCATAATGTAACAAAATGAACAAACAACATATATGTGAATACACATGAAATTGACAATTACAAATAGTAAACTAAGATACATGTTCTTTATTTACTTGGTACCTAGTACACACACCGCTGTCACATGTTCCTGAAATAATCTCATTGAACCAAACGCTGAAATATAATGCTGTAAAATTGTTGACATTAAATCTTTTGAAAAAAAAATTTGCAAAGGAACCTATTGCTATTTCTAGCTGTAATCTATGAAAAATATTGTCATAGTTTTAACTTCACTGATAAGTGAAAATAGTGAAATAAAAAAATAACTAAAAAAAAAAACCAAACAAACAAACAACCAAAAGAACCCAAAACAAATGGTAACTTCGAGATAACAAGTGACAATTTTCAGATTCTACAGTACGTAAAATTGCATAAATGTACATGTAACTCTCATTCTGGGTCCCTGTTGAAGTTCTGAGAAGTTTCATAAATGAACATAAACAAAAATAACAAAAAGAATGAGATTCATAATCGCTACATTTATACCGTAAACTATTACAAAAATAAATATGATGAATTATCTCCCTTTGCTTCAATCATTCCCTTAGTAAATCAGATAAACATGGAGACATTTATGCTCGGTACATGTGTACATGTACTTCAGCTACACTCACTATTTATGCATTTGTATCATTCAATATTGTATTGACTAGCTTGTTGGACAACATAATATAACACAAAATTGACTTCAATGATTCCACCTCAGAGCTAAAACAAAATACTTCCACCAGATTTGATTCATATAATCACTGATTACTAACATACAAAATGATACATGTGCATGGAGATGTTGAAATCTTTTTTAAGGTTACAAGTCAAGTCATTAGGACTGACAGTTACCGGTAACTAACTTACCAAGGATCTGCCAGTCTGGATGAAAATCAGCCAGTCTGTGGAAAAAATCTGAAAACCAACTGAAATTCTTCCTTTTTGTGAAAAATTAAAAACCAAAGTAAACTACCAGTACCAGTAGAATGGATTTGTAAAAGAATGTAACAAATCAGTTAATGGTCAAAATTTTGGACTGTACATGTAATTGTAGTCGCAGCAGAAAAAAACCGGTCTTGCTGGCAGAAGTGGCACTTTTCAACATCTCTATGTATACAGAATTCATCACACAATTTATGAAGTACCGGGTAGATAATAATAGCAACCAATGGATATCTAGATATGAACACAAAATCATATAAATTGTAACTGAAATTGATATTCTGAGACACAATGACATCTGTTTTGATGGCTACATATTAAGTTGCAAATGATAACGTTCATACAATGTATAATGGCAAAACAATAACTTGTGTATGAATGTCAGCACTGTCAAGTATGACAACAAACTACATCAAAGTCTCCTTAGATATATGGCCATTCATATGTTTATCTGGCATGGGTGCCACATCTATACTTTCTCTATTTATAGAACAATGTTCCTCTTTAAATATTTTCCAAAGTGATTGCACTAAGTCTGTCAAAACCATATCAGATGAATTTTTACCAATCACTCTAAGAAGAAACACCCCATCGTCTCTCAAGTATTGGTCTGCAAACTTTCTTGATAATTTTTTGTCAAAGGCTGTGTTCATTTCATTTGAGATTTTCAAGAATTTACGACAGTAATTGACTCGATTCTGACCAAAGAGTGTATAATATAACCACTGAAATAAGTTGAAAAATGATAAAAATGCCACAAAAAATAACCAAAACCAAAGGAAAATGAAAATTTTCTCATTGAACAAATTGATTGGAAGAACACATTGGACTGTAAAGCGCTGCAAATTAGCCAGCTGTCGAATCTGAAAATCACATAAAGTCACTCTGGGAAAGCGTGGTGAATCTCTCCATTCTGCCTCATTCACAATATGATCTATAACTTCAAAGCCAAACATATTGTAGTCGGTAGCCATAAAGGCATTCAACAGAAAAAACTGCCCGACAACATTTGTACAGTACAAGCTCTTGATGAACAGGTAAAACCCTGTCAGGAAAGTACCGTCTCTTTTCCCGAGGCAAAAACAGAAAACATTGGACATCTTTTGTCTAATTTTTACTATAAAATTGTGATGGTACTCTCTGTGAGTTTCGATCCATCTGTTTACATACTTGGCAAGATGGGATATACTCTCCAATCTCTCTTTAGGTGGTGACATCATACTACTTTCGGCCATGGTGCAAACTTTGTCTAGATTGACACCGGAGTACCCATTCAACATCCTCCACATTACATTTGGCCACTTAAAAAGAAATGCTTGAAAGAGCAAGATCACAGGCACCCACTGGTAATAAGTGATTTCCTTCTCCTGTCGTTGTGAGATGTTTTGTGGTATAACATCGTCCAACGGAATATAATAAGTGTTCGAAATCCAGCAGTAAGATTTTGTGTAGGCAGAGAATGATCCTGTAAACTCTGCTGGCATCCAGCATTCTATAGGGTTACCTACATACTGTCCAGAAGATACCACTATTGCAAATATAACCAGTAACACCACTGACCAAATATGATTTAGTCTATCAATCCAGTCATCATCACTGGCACCAGTCAACCGTGACCAGCTTGAAAAGCTTCCAAGTAAGGATCCAATCCTGTGGAAATAAAAGTAAAGAGCATAAGTTTTTATATAGACACACATAATCATATATAACACTGCTACTGTCATACATGTTTTTACATAATTATAGAAATACACATCAGGAAAGAGTGGCACATCCAGGTTCTATCAGAAACCCAAACAGCACAAAGAATAGGGCATACAAGTGTAAATTTTCACTTTGTTCTGATTTGCATGGTCAGGCCTAGGGAGAAGCACCTTGCTAATTGGACGAAGAAAATCAATTTCATGTTGACCTTTAAGTCATTTTGATGGATATATAATTTGCTATATCATCATATTTTCCTTTTATCACCATTACTTGTTGATGAATTGTATTTACCAATTATGAATCAAGGGAGGATACTTCCCTCATTTCATCTGAAATTGACTATGACTCACCGGGAAGTGACTGACGGTCAAGATATGCTTACTACTCCATGGCACCTGATCCCACATCTGACTTCTCACAGGTCAGTGTGTCCAATATTCATGTGATTTGTATATTGTTTCATGGACCTAAAAGTAGATATATCAGGGTGGTAGGGTCTTCCAGGGTATTTTGAGAATTGCCATCTACATTGTACCATAAATTGTGAAAAATTGACATCATATCTGGTCTTACATGTAACTGTAACATTTTTTAAAACAACTTTCACAGCCAGGCAAGTGCTATTACACACAACTTTGAGATCAGGCCACAAATTAACCCAATTACAGGTTACGTTAAAAGGAATGACCGTAACCTGCAGGTTACGATAGCAATAATGTTAAAGATTTAAAAATGAAATTCATGGAGAAAGAAAAAGGATGTTACATGATTTGTATTTGTCGTAACCTCCACATAACCAGTATGATCGCTCCTGTGCTATTTTGTGGTCTGAAGATGTTATTGTCAAATTAAATTTTCCAAAATATTGCTGTTTCTGACTGATAATATAACATTTGGTGTTACATTTAGTTCAAGTGTGAAAAAAGAAATCGGTTAATATTTGTTTTGGAAATAATTATCAAAATGTTTGTAATTAAGAGTGTCAGCTTTGCAAATGGGTATAGGGCAGAATTTAGGTCCCAATTATATACGGAGGAAAAAAACAATGTATATACATGTAAATATACATTATAATATATTTAATCTACATGTACATGTATGTAACTTGTCACCTCGTAAACAGATTAAAGTAATACATTTGTATTTTATTTCTTGTGTTATAAACATGCCTCAAAATATAAGACTTTCGATTTCGATAGTAAAACACTCTGGGGAGCTAAGCATTCTTACCTATTCTAACATTTTATCTACCTAATATTTACAATATGTGCATGTTCATTGAAACAGAAAAAAATATATATTCAAGGTTTCAAAGACTTTAACACTTTTGAAGCCATATTCTGACAAAGAATTTTCTCAATGGATTATAATTACCAGTTTAAATTTTCATTCAGTGTTATTGTTTATCAAAGGATAGCCTGGTCTGTATATGTTTAATCAGCTCTAGTTGTCAAGAGTAATACCCAACTTAAAACACTTCCTTATCCATCCAAAGGACTTCAAATTAACTTCAATACATGTACATGTAAATAAAATGTCTTTAATATTTTATTGTCCACTGTTCAGGTTTTAAAAGGTGATTTTGTGAGAGTTTTGCCAGGTTGCTTGCAGAAGACCAGTGTCAGAGTCTCTTCCAAGGTACATTGTTACCAGGCGCCAAACTTACTAACCTTGAAAAATTTTCATGGGGGAGAATTTTCAATCTCATGGGGGAGACTCTAAATTTTAATAAGACTTAATAAGAAAATTAAAATTTTTCATGAGGGATATATGCATTTTTCTCGAAGAAATTATCAAAATTTTACACATTCTCCCTATTTATGGGGGAGACTCGGCAAGTATGACTATGAGGCTATCTCGTCCGACACAAAAAACTGGACACCAGCTGTTGACATCTACATCTAAGTGAAAAATTCTCAATGGGATATAAAACAACGATCAAACACAAGAAGACAACAAAGCTCACCGAAATGAGTGTAAATTTTCAACAACTGAACATAGATATTTGACCCACATCTGCAAGGTCAAAAGACTGGTCAAAATTTTGTCTACCGCCGCCAGCGACGACAACACCAGGGATATGACATTAGCTCTCCGAACTTTCATCCTGGCAAGCTTAACAGCAAATGTGGCATATGTTTAAATTAATATGATAAAATTAGCCAGACCAAATGTGATAAATATCATAAAATCAAGACTTTTTAAAAAGAATTTTGACACAATAATGTCAATATATGTACTCACATGTCAGGCATTGTAATGTAACGGGTTGGTATCAACTATCAACTATTACTATTTTAAATTATAACCACTTGTATACTGTATTCCATGTTTGTCACAGTTTTGTACATCGACATATCCCAGAAACAGTACATGTTCTAAAATCCTTTTAAAAATGTGTATTCCAGAGCAACTTGGTATAGTGTACAATGGCGAAATCTAACAATTAGACAGCATTAAATATTCTCCAAGATACGGTTAACTTGCTTAAAAACACATCTTACATACATGTTGATATAGAAATGTAGGTAGGTGGACAAAATAGAGATTAAACATAAGTTAGAAAGGTATTCATACCTTTAAATGGGCATTATCATGTTTTGATTTCTCAAATGACTCAAAATAGAAACTATTATATTTGTAGTGAGACAGGAAAGGTGGTTTGGTTTAAGCAGTGAATATAGGCTTATATATATATATATATATATGTATATATATATATATACATATATATACATGTATATAATATATATATATATATATATGTGGGTATGTGTGTATGTGTGTGTATATATATATATATACACACACATACATACATACATGTACTGATGTAAACCTCCCATGTTTTGCAAGTAAACAAGTAATTTTAAGAATGATTTTTGCATTCAAAATGTAAACCTTCAATCACTTCGAGGTAACAAGTGACAATTTTATAATATTTCGATACTTCGGACCAGAAAAATACTTCAAGATAAGCAATTTTTATATAAAAACTTTAGAGATATCCAGAATAAAAGTAGTATAAATATATAGTAAAATAATCTGGATAGGTTGTTCGACTTTGACATAACTGGAATTTCGAGTCATCCGATTTTGACATGAGGAGATTTCACGGTATATTTACACGGAGTTGTCTCCCCTTTACTAGGCCACAGTGTGCCTCCCACAGTTTGGTGTGAGTCCCATTATTGCCTTTGCATTGGTTTTTTTTGTCTATTGTATGTATGAATCAGTATAATCACAACACAATTCTTATTTTTACCTTTTGGCTTTTATTTCATATTTGTTATGTTAATCTTGATCTAATATGTTATGCATAATTATGTTGTATCTGTTCTGCCTCCATGGGGCACCTTGATTGGTAGTAAATCAGTTGATTTGATACACCTCCTCCCCCTTTTGAAAAAATTCTGGATCTCCAACTGGCCTTAAAATTTTTGGGGGGGTGGAGGGTATTACTTTAAACAATAAACAAACAAATTATAATTTAACCTATTACCAAGAGCAGTGACTTATATCAGTGGCACAAATTAAAGATCCATAGAGCCAGTAAAGAAGTTTATAATAAAGAAAAGACATGGTGAAATTAAAAAAAAAAAAGCCATTTAATTATGCTGCCAGTGACTGGACCATTTGCTGTGGTCTAATTTGTGCAGTGTTAGATTCGCAGATAGAAGGTACTGGATTCAATTCCTGCTAGCCTACTGGGTTAATACCGTTATAGCAAAGACATTTTTTAATGGTAGAAAATTTAGTGACTGCTCCTTCTTCAAGCACTCTGCATATAAAGTGAAAAACCCAAGGTCCTGTGTCACGGCAGAAATCGCATGTAAAAGAACTCTCACTGCAATGGCATCAATCCATACATGTATGTATAAGCACAGGTCAAAATTTGTGGCATTTCACCTAAAGCTTATAAAGCTTAAATGCCTTGTTTATCATATCAAACATACACCAATTTTAGGCTCCTGTGAACAAACAAATAAAAGTCAATGACTCACTGACTGTGTTGGTTTTGAAACCAAAAAAAAAAAATGAAAAATTATTGAAAATGTGACAAAAATATTTGTAGATCTAGCCTAGACTATGATAAAACGATGTATCTATTCAGATTAGTCTACTGATAATATTTGAAACAACAGATCCACATATTGTTGTTAAAACTGGAAATTGTTAAGATTCCATTATGTAAGTGCATTGCGTTTCACTAGTCAACAAAACGCAGAATTTGGGTGAACATGATGAAACTCACATTTTAATTCCTTTTTCAGTTTCTGTCCTTTTCTCTCGGTCGTGTAGAGTTGACTTTTAATAAACTCATCCAAACTGTGTCTACATGTGTGCAAACTGAAAGAAATAATTGTATGTTTCATTCTTCATTCATTGTCTATTTCCCTCCAAATCAAAACAGATCGATATTGGCTATTGTGTGGTTAGATTTTAAAATAGAACAAAGGCGCGACAGAAAATTAAGCTACGAACCAACCATGCGTCTCAGTGGCCATCGATGCGAAGACTTTCTGCGGGAATTACGAACTGTCTTTCAATAGACAATTACAGATAAACATTGCTCAAGGGATTCACGTCCGTGCAACTCGAAGAACCTGATGTTTTATGCAATATACACCCTAAAGTCACTTTCAAACTGGCCTAATTTGTCGCCTGTGTTTCCGGAATCGAGTCATTCTCCATGTCGCTCGCGCCAGGCGATGTCACTGGAGGCCCCACAAGGGTAATAATAATTTACAGTAACTCGTCTTGAGGCCGCGGGCTGTTTTGTCTGTGTGGAGCTTAAATAAACAAACCTTTAATTACAGTTAGAGGATAAAGTATTGATAACATAGTTATAATCGATCTTCGGGTGCTAAAATCAACTAGGACAGAATTTCAAATGTGGCAACGCACATTTTGGATGGGAAGATTACAACGATGATAAATTACAGAGAGATAAAAAATGATGACGGATTTATTTCACTGTAATGTGTGAGATTTAGATTTATACAGATTAACCTAAGGATTATTTATTTTATAACTAGAATCTACATTTTTATTTCACTTTGTTGTGTGAAATGGGTTTTAACAACGCCTTTGAATAATCAGCGATATATAGCTTTATATATCGCTGGAATAATTCACTTTTTTTTTTACATAAATACACATGGCGTGCGTGCCATAAGTATAATAGCGTTGTAAGTCATTTCCCCATATAGAGCTTTATATATCGCTGGTTAAACTTACTATATCGCAACCCTTACACAATATCAAAATATTGAAAATAAATTTATATAAATCTTTAAAATTAGGTATACCACCACTCTGAATCCATATACTTCCTTCATACATACCGACATATTTCGTTGATATCGATCATTTTATTACAGATCTCTTATCTATTGGGATCAGCTGCCAGTCCTGCCAATATTACGACACCAATATACAAGGCCTTTGTATCTGTATTATCAGAGACATTTGTAACGCTTATAATGTCTCTGGTATTGTGTATGTTGCAAATTACCAATTAATACCAATTACTAAGATTTCTATATCAGTCTGACAGGTGTTATGACTGACAAAACGACAGCTACACGTGCACGACACTCCTTGTATCGGGTAGGGATCCAAAGATTTGGAAAAGTAGACATTGGACACTGATGCCAATATTTTCAATAAACAACCTGACACATATCATTATTGTAAGATTAACGATGTAAACTGTAGAAAAGGGCTCATTACTAATTGTTCAAATACTTTACTTGTAACACAAGACCGTTATTATTATATATGTATTACAATAACATAATAATTTAACACAAAGAGTTTCCGAAAGCACTTAATTCTAAACAGAGTATGGGTCCAAACAGAACTGTGACTTTTCTTCAATCACAACATCAAATATGTATCAATTACAAATGTATAACCATTGTTTAGATATTTTTGTGAAGAACAAGGTAAATTTTTGGTGTTGGTGAATGTGGGATCAAACTGGTTGCAAATGTTTATATATGAATTAATCGAGTTTCTTCAATTATTAAACATTCAGTGGTGTATATATAAATGTACTAAAGTTATAAATTTGAATATCATAACCCCATCTTGAAAGTACAAAAATAATTTTTAAATTAATTCTTTTCAGATAATGTCTCATACTCAAAATGTTCACTAATAGAAATGTTTTTTTTATATTAGAAATTTAACCATGCCCCGGCCATTAGGCCCAATGAGAGTCCGGATAATAAAATACATAAAACTTGAAGCCCTCAGTAGCGGATTTGGGGAGGGGGGAGGGGGTACGCTTTAGATGCCAAAGAGTATAGGTGTATGTACAATAAAAACCAACTCAAAAGCCCAGAAGTTGATAAAAAATGTTTAACTTACGGTTTGGACGCCAAAAAGTATAGATGCATGTACAGTGAAAATCAACCCAAAAGCCCAGAAGTTGATAAAAAATGTTTAAAACCTATATATTATTTAAATAAGAAGTTGGAAAATTAGTAAAAACGAATTAACAAACTTTCGCGCCTCGCTACGCTCGGCGAAAATAATTATATACTTCCCCTTCCTTTTAACTTAAAATTCTGGATCCACCCTACTTTGTCTGTATATTTTGGATTTTATGGCTTTTGACTTCGCTTTGTTTTATTTCAGTTTCTCTCTAAAGTTTTTGTCCTCAATATCGGTAAAGCCATTTTCATTTGCGTTTCTCAACATGTATGAATATGAAAATTTATTTGTAAACAAAATTTGCCTTGGATCAAAATGTATACGGTTTTCCCGTGTGTTATTACATGTATTAACTAAAGATCTTAACATTTTTAAAATCACCGGTGATATCCAATTATTTACACAGAATATATGCACCATTTTCACGCGCACAGTACGGTGTCTTGCCCCCCCCCTCCAAAAAAAAAACTTTTTCGCACCCTCTTTGAAAATTCCTGGATCCGCCCTGGCCTTTACACTCCTAATGTAGAAATGCTAATAAAATAATAAATGGGAAGATAATTGGACCAGCAGGTTTTATTCATAGAAAAATCTGAAAATTTCAAAAAAATCTAACACACGACAGAAGACCGAATCATTTCCTGTAACTCAGATTGTTATTATTTGTACACGTGTTAAACCTTTTAAGATTTTCATAAAATTTCAATTTTTACTGTAACAGGTTTTACAAATAGCGTAATCCGCGAATACCCATGTAAATATATACGACTAAAAGTTTAAATCCGCCACTCTGGATCCGCTTAGTTATCATTTGTGCTCCCTTTTCATCACACCACCCCGACGTTATCTGGTCCACGTGGGTTTATATTACAAGATAAATAACGCTAAATATCAACTTCCAACGATGTTCTAAACATTGTTAAGTAGATTATAATTACACTCCTGGTGAAGGCTACATGTATCTCATTTCGAACAGGCAGAATAGTCTACTAGGGATGTTGATGATGATGACGATGATGATGACAACGATGTCTCGGTTTCGCTTGGCAGATGAAGGTGTGGTGTGACATTAACTCATTTTCACTTCCGCATTCGCCGATATGACAGAAGATGAGTTTAGTAGGCTGTGTCGTGTTATAAATTTTGAATTTACTGGGTGGGTGTAAATACAAAATTTACAACACGACAGTTGCCTCAGTTTAACTTTATTTTTCATTATTCATTCACTTTGGGGGTTATCTATTCATCTTAATGTAACGTCGCCGCGTTATATAATCTCCTGTTGCGAGGTAAAGCCAGTCTTGTCTAACGGGAGGGGCTGACCGAGAGAGAGAGAGAGAGAGTTCGAGAGAGAGAGAGAGAGAGAGAGAGAGAGAGAGAGAGTTCTGGTTAATATATCTGCATTCTGAAAAAAAATCTCTGTCAGGCGAGTCGTCTATCAACATTCGCCAATGATTTTATTCTGTGCTCAAACTTACAATAATTTCATGTTAAATTCCATATAAGTACCCATCTCATTAATGGTGAGTGTGTAACGGATGTTAGATATGTAAGTTAGTATGTACGTTAATCTTTAAGAGCGACTTCCGAAAACATCTATAAAAGGACATTTTGTTTGATTGTAGATTATAGAGGGTGTAGTGTGAGAAGTCACTGTTATTTCATCATCTCAATTTCAAATCCGAACTTCCATGACCGCATCCAAGTGAAGTCTCTTGAGTTATTGACATTAAAAGTTGCAATTTGATACGGGAGAGATTCGACTTGTTTACATGTTTTTAACCTGTTTGTCAGATGTATGTGCCTTATGGTGCCAATGACGAAACACGTGACAAATGTATAGGAATTTGTAGATCCTTCTTTTTGTGTGAAAACAAGAATGACGTTTAACGCCAATATCCGGCCTCAGGATATTTTCGAAGAAAAATTTTGCTGCTCATGTTGACGACGTCATGGCTTAGGCCTACTTTATAACTGAAAATAACAGAACTAACGTTTTTATTCCAATATGGCATACTACTATATATATATTTTTTTCAAAAATCATAGTTGGATATTAGAGTTAGTCGACTTTATGTTCCGACGTCATTTACACTGCTGGTGGAAGCGATATCAGGAGCCTCGTTGCGTAATAAAATTAATACTGACGCATTGCACGCTACCCGTCGTCATGTAAGGCGTCAATTACCCGTCTGCTAAATACGAGACTGAAGACGCATGATTTTGATTTCGTTTAGCACCTTTGATAATATATTATTTCACATGATCGCTGGATTCTTTCTTACTATTCGAAATAAATAAATAAATAAACAATTATTAAAGTTATGTGTAAAACTACGGTGTTCATAATCAGTGTCTGGAACGTAATGTAGATCTACAATGGTTATTTAAAATAACTTATAATACTGTTTAAAAGAAGAAATTAAAATGCTATTATGTACATCATTCTATATTTGAATTTCACTTTCTCCCAGAAAATGATAAAATTTAAATATAACAAGTTCTAACTTGTTTCTAATTATAGCTGTCTAGATATCCATATGCAGCTTTTCCCACCAAATTCAGTTTAACCTTTTTGTCTTATCTTTGTTTCTGAAAACATGCGCTTTATCTCGTTCCAAAAGCACACAGATCGGAGAATAAAACTACAAAGCAATTGCCGCCAACTTGTACTGAACATTTTCCCTTCCTATTTAAACATGATCACGATAATTGCCATTATTATTACGATAATATTTTGTCGTTGACATTTTGATATTTTGTGTAATGTCAAACGTTGATATATACACAGTGAACTGCGAGTCAGTATAATCCAGTCCATATGTTACACGTTAAAGCTCAGTATTGTCATTTATATTCCTAAACAGTCATGATATATATCTATAATTACCAAAAACAAACCCGAAATACACGAAACTCTCTCTAAAGTTTCCTCACCATATACTGACAAATAAACAGAGAAAAACAAGAATTTAAACTTTCGTAGACACAGCATTTTCTAATGTAACCGATTTGACGAACTAAAAAAAAGTCTCAACTTACCAACTGCAGGAAATTTTCCCACCAGAAAATTAACAAATTCCAGATGTCGAAATTGTTTATTTGATGGAAATCCGAAAGATTTATCAAATAATTATTAGAATTGTTCAATACAGATTTGAGTCACAGCCTGTCTATCCACTATTAAGTTTTAAAATGACTTGTAAATTAATGTTAATCCACTTTCCTACTTCAGTTCTTTGTTTTCGTCCTCGGCAGTTTATCACTTTATGTATGTATATGTATATCGTATTTCTTGACACTCTTATGTCCCGCGTCACATGAGGGAGTCACGTGATCATGATCCAGCCTCTGTATCTTGCGGCGAGTGTGACGAAATTCGTTCACTGAACTCTCCAGATTCTCATTGTAATTTGAACATTTAATAAACATAAAAACATCACTGTTTATCATGCAAACGTTGAGTCCTGTTATTTGAGAGATAAACAAATAACGACAGACGAGTTGTTGAGAACGTCAACAACAACGACGTCGTCAACAGATCTTTTGTAACCCTAGTAGATTTTTCAGACCATGTTTTTACTTTTTATCAGAATTTTACCAAACAGTGAAAACATGATAATTATCGTGTTTTCACTTTTTGGTAAAACATCTGATTGATAAAAAAGTAACAAGAAGTCATGATCAATGGACACTGTCGCCTACTGGGGATTAAAACTCGGTTTGTTTTGTTAAAATTTTCTTTTTGTATTGATTTCAGAAATGATAAATAGGATGAATTTTATGTTAATATAAATATCATATTTAACTGTAAAATGATAATCATAACATATATAGTTTTAAAAATTGCAACCCAAAACTAAGGAGCAAACAGAGGATCGAGAAAGAGAGCGTCCAGCGAAGAAGCTTTGTGAACGATGTAAACTTAACCAGTGCAACCGAAAATGTCAAATCAGTTATTTTTATGTTCAACGTATGTAAAAAAGAAACAAACAAAAACGAACAACTTTATTTGTACAAAACCTTATCATCGGTATATCCGTGAAACTTGACAATTTGAGACAGGTGAAAGTAATCAATATCTGTTTAATTATGCACAGTGCCTCAGAATGGTTTATTGCATTTCGAAATCTTGACCCACGATAATGGCACTGATTTTTTTGGTTTAATTTTTGTTTTACGTACAACAAATATGTTTTCCACTTATAATTTTGAACCTCTACTATGGACGAACGACAATGCAGTGATGGTTCCTTATCGTACCGCGCTTACGGGACTCGGCTTAAAGTATCACCCCAAAGCCATGTGACTTTCACTTCTCATGTCGAGCGTCGGGTGAAAGAACATCCGTTACTCTTTGGAAGGAAATTTGAGACTTATCACCCGGTGTTGGGAATCGAACCCGGGGCCCCATTGCTGGGGGCGAACACAAATCGACTGAAACAGCCCAAGTTACGTTATTTCGGCAATAAAGACTTACTTATCTGTCTGTAATTTAACGGAAACAACATTAAAGAAACAAGGACCGATTGTAACAGGGTACTGTTACATGATGTCCCCCGAACGGTTGAACAAGTCGTGTTAATATCAACCAGCATTTATTACATACCAGTCTGCAATATGATACCAATTAATTTCAAATTTCATTAAAATCAGACAATGTTGACATTTCGACCAATCAGAAGCACCGGTTTGCAATAGACGGCAACAAAACCAATACCACTGAAACTGCAATCCCTTGATACCCATAAATTACAAATTTCATCAAAATCTGACAATGTTGAAATTTTGACCAATCGAAAACCTCAGTTTGCTTTAGATCGCACGATACCCATATAATTGAAATCGCAATCCCTTGATACCCATTCATTCCAAATTTCATTACAATCTGAAAATGTTGAAATTTCGACCATTCAGAAGCCTCGGTTTGCCAAAGATGGCAACGAAACCCATATCATTGAAATTCGCAATCCCTTAATACACACAAATTTCCGCATATTTAATCAAAATTGGACAACGTTGAAATATCGACCAATCAGAAACCTCGGTTTATCATAAACGGCAACAAAACACACATCATTGAAATCGCAATCCCTTAATACCCATAAATTCCAAATTTCATCAAAATCGGACAATGTTGAAATTTCGACCAATCAGAAGACCGGTTTGCAATAGACGGCAACAAAACCAATACCATTGAAATCGCAATCCCTTAATACCCATAAATTCCAAATTTCATCAAAATCTGACAATGTTGAAATTTTGACCAATCAGAAGCACCGGTTTGCAATAGACGGCAACAAAACCAATATAATTGAAATCGCAATCCCTTGATACCCATTCATTCCAAATTTCCTCAAAATCTGAAAATGTTGAAAGTTCGACCAATTAGAAGCCTCGGTTTGCCAAAGATGGCAACGAAACCCATATCATTGAAATCGCAATCCCTTGATACCCATTCATTCCAAATTTCATTAAAATCTGAAAATGTTGAAATTTCGACCATTCAGAAGCCTCGGTTTGCCAAAAAATAGCAACGAAACCCATATCATTGAAATTCGCAATCCCTTAATACACACAAATTTCCGCATATTTAATCAAAATTGGACAACGTTGAAATATCGACCAATCAGAAACCTCGGTTTATCATAAACGGCAACAAAACACACATCATTGAAATCGCATTCCCTTAATACCCATAAATTCCAAATTTCTTCAAAATCGGACAATGTTGAAATTTCGACCAATCAGAATCCTCGGTTTGCCATTGACGTCATCTTTTAATGATGTCACAACATATATTGGGCACATCTGCACACCCAAACCTATTAGGTATTTTCATTATCCAGTGTTACCACCCCTCGTAGGAGGCATCGATTGTGATGTAATTTGTTTGTGCGTAAAATGAGAAAAGTTATCAATTGTGACGTCATGTTTGTGTGAAAATGACGTTGTTTTCTCTCGTAAAGACATGACGTCACAATCGATACCTGCTGACATGGGAGATAAGTTTGACTAACGAAAAGACCGAATAATCATATGAAGTTTCATTACTGTGCGACCAGTAGTTTCAGAGAAAACGTGCGGAAATGTTTTGACCAATCAGAAGCCACGGTTTGCCGTATACGCCAATTTGATGACGTCATATACGTAGTGCACATCTGCACGCCCGCACCTATCATCATATTAAGTTCCACTGGAATCCGTCAAGCAGTTTCCGAGAAAATGTGTGAACAAGTTCAGCATGGAAAGATAGAAGAAGAAGATGTTGAAGAAGAAAAAGAAGAAGAAACAGAGCAAACACAACATATCACAAAGGGGACATAATAACAAAATGATAATGGGGAAACCGGGATTTTTTCTCAAATAACTTGGCAGCAGCATCTGTGACCAAAATTCGCCAACGACCTACAAAGAATGGTTTCCTTTTTTACATTAATTTTCACTTATAATATTTGTTTATACGAGGAATTGTCGTCTTCACACTGGAAGAAATTTTTATAAAAAAACGGACAGGAAAACCTTTCAATTCTGATCTTCATTCCAAATTTAACTATGATTTTCTTATAGTAACTTTTTAGTTGCTATATTATCTATTCCCACACAGTCAGGCTTTTTCAAATTAACTATTTATTCCCAAAGCCGGCTTTTCAATTATTTCAATTTCAATTTCAGTACATTTCCAATACAGTGATATATTAGTACAGGCTACAGAGTACAATTTTATCCCAACAGTAAAGAATGGTTACATAGAAAAAAGTTTTGAACAATATTTTATTTCGCAACAATACAAGTTATAATATTTTATTGCTTCAAAGATGAAATTATTAATATAACATTTTTTGACGTACATTCAATATATATCAAATATATAAAACACTATACATTATGTAACTTTCCTAATTGTTTAAAACCCATTTCCAAATGTTTTAAGATAATACGTCAGAATTATTTCAGTGCTGAACAACTGAATTCAGTATTCATCATAATTTATATTATCAATATTGTATGTTTAACGTAAGTGCCGAATATGATATATTTTGATCCAGCAACTTATATGAAAAAACAATTACTGAATAAATCGTTATTTTCAAATCATTTCTAGAAAAACATATATCACATCATTAAAGTGACATGAGCTGTCGTGGGTGAACAATTTTACATGCCCATTTTATGTGATATTCTATCTCATATATATTCCAAAGAGACCATCTGGTGGTTAGAATAACAAATGCATGTGTAAAATTGCAACAATCTTGCCAAACGTAACCCGTAATATCATTTTTATCGTCCGCCATACTTTGAGCATTGCAAATTAACTTTCGGTAATTTTTACGAAGATTACCGAGTGACCAATATACACGTGCTATTTGCAGTTACTTTGGTATTATGTTTATTATATTTAAATACATTCTATTCTTATTACCCTTTGCGTTTATTTTCGTACCTCATCATTTCATACCTCAATCAGGCAGAGTTGGTCTCCTTCGTCGTTTCAAAACATTCTTTTCTGAAACTGTCCACGTGCCGGTTATATCGGGTGATCTCGACCCATTTTTAACTCGTCCCATCGCATTCTCGACTTTATCATTCTTGACACATATGATCATGAACTGCCCAACTCCACAGGACAGGGCGGCACGATTGTAAAACATGAGGTACGCATACTTTTCACAGTTGAATTGTTTTGATTTTGTCAACGTCGGCATTCGGGGTAACATTAAAGATCGGAAAATTTTCTTTTAGTGACCTAATGTGTTTATTCATATATTCATCCGATTTTCTTCAGGTATTAAAAATAGCATTGAAAAGCATATATTTAACATAATACATGCACTTTGCAATAACAATCACGTCCTGTATTTTAAAAATAGATATAGAACACATAAAAATCGGCCGACTTTAACATAGTATGAGCGCGTAAAAGACCGAGATCCCTTGACTGAATTACGAAGTACATTTGGTATGGCGAAAGAGTTTATCTGAAAGGTCATTGCATAAGGAGATACAGCTGGATTTTTTAAGGTACGGGAAAACTTAAATTCTAATAAAACAAATAACTTCGAAAGGAAGATCTATTACAACGTTTTACGTGTTTGATAATGTATTTGAACACACATTTTATCATATTCTCGACTATATGTCAGGGGACAAAAATAATCATTGTGACAGCTTATATCGCTTTAAGGATGTTATTTTTGGCAAAATCACTTCCACTTATTTTGTGTCCTGGATGGTCGATGTTTCCGGGGTTATAAAAAGTAAAATGTTAAACTGAATGACATGTGACGCTTAAGTACAGCTATACTAAGCCAAGGAACCGAATGACCATCTAATCGGATTGTATCGTTGGTCTAGTAAATTTTGATTTAATTATAGACCGGGATTTGATTTTAAAAGTAACTTATTTGGCGTGTTTACAAAGAATCAAATGACGTACGATTGAGTTTTGTAATTTATGCTTAGTCATTACATGTATATCACATACACACATTATCCAAAATTTCGCGAAGAAATTGGGCAAAGTGAATTTTTAGTATGACCGTTTTTGTTACACTTTTAACCCATATCTATTTTGTACTCAAACAATAGGCCCTTCTTTGAAAATTCCCGAAGTTTTCATCATATGAGCAATAAATTTTCATTATTTGCACTTGTTAGTCATCCATATACAAACATGACTGCAGTATAAATATTTCGTGTGTTTATCTTTCAAAATTTTGAGTACCGTGCTCAAGGTATTTGTTATTTTTTTTTACACGAAAATCATAACAAAATTTAATTTGCTTGAATGACCGGAACTAAGAATGTCTTTCTTAAGTTCCGTTCACACAATCAAAGTTTTCTTTTTCGAAGTCCGTTAAAGTAAACTTGGTCAAAGTTTACTTTGATGAAGTCACGTGTTCTCACTATCAAAGTTTTTTTGAGTGACTTGTACAAGAAAATGCAGGAACCATGTGCTTCTTATATAAACGTGGATTACATCATATCAAATATCTGCTGAATTCTACGAAAGCCTATTTAGGTCAACTAAGATTTTAGAAACTCGTTACAACAAGATAAAAAGTCGTTATTACGAGATAAAAAGTCGTTATAACGAGATAAAAAGTCGTTATTACGATATTTCAAAAAGTCGTTATTACGAGACTTTAAAAAGTCGTAATGACGAGATAAAAAAGTTGTTATTACGAGATAAAAAGTCGTTATTACGAGATAAAAAGTCGTTATTAAGAGATTTCAAAAAGTCGTTATTACGAGACTTTAAAAAGTCGTAATTTCGAGATAAAAAAAGTTGTTATTACGAGATAAAAAGTCGTTATTACGAGATAAAAAGTCGTTATTAAGAGATTTCCAAAAAGTCATTTTTACGAGATTTTAAAAAGTCGTAATTACGAAATAAAAAGTCGTTATTACGAGAGAAAAAGTTGTTAATTATCAAAATAATATTGCTCAATGGAGAGAGAGAGAGAGAGAGAAAGAGAGAGAGTTGTCACATGTAAAACTAGTCTGTTTATCATCAAACATATCATTTTTCTTTAAAAATTATCATGACCCCAACACTATAATTTGATATTTACAATTTATCTATAACAATATTTTAAATATATCAAATTAACAATTTTTTTATGGACTCTTGTATACCCATCCGATGTTTTCTTTTTTACGGAAGTGAATTGATGCTACGTGTAACAAAAATATGATTTCAAACTTTCGACTTATCTCGAGATTTCAAGATAATAATTCGAAATTTCGAGTTCTTATTATCTCAAAACTTCAAAATATTATCTCGAAATTTCAAAGTATTATCTTGAAATTTTGCGATGATTATCTCGAAAACTTGCGTTATTATCTCGAAATTTCAAGATAAATTTGTAATATTTTTCTAACAAGTGGCAACAATACGCTTCCGTATTTTTTCAGTGCTCAGAGTCACGTAGTGTTCGAGTCATGATAATTTTTAGAGATAAATGATTTAAGATATCTGTTTGAGGATCAAGAGATAAGATTAGATTACCTGTGACAACTAACTCTCTCTCTCTCTCAATATTATTTTAATAAAGTTTGATTAACTTCTACACTTTATCACTCATAGTTATTCATAAATGATCTTGGGTCCTGTATTTTATTGATATAATGCCAAGAAACTCGTCATTTCGACTTTATATCTCGTAATAACGACTTCTTTTACCTCGTAATAACGAATTTTTATCTCGTAATAACGACTTTTTTATCTCGTAAATACGACTTTTTAAAATGTCGTAATAACGACTTTTTTGAAATCTCGTAATAACGACTTTTTATCTTGTTATAACTTTTTTTCCTTAGTTGACCTCAATAGTCTTTTGTAGAATTCCATCAAAGTCCTTCAAAGTTTGAAGAAAAATAGGATGAGTTTCTATTTCATCAAAGTCAAAACTTTGATCGTGTGAACGGGGCTTTATATAGTGAAAGTAAATCACAAAGCTTCAGTATATATATATATATATATATATATATATATATATATATAATATATATATATATAATATATATATATATATATATATATATATATAAACACACACATGCTGTACTGTGGAAAGAGATCAGACATTCATGACAAATGACATTATAAATAAAATGGCATATCAATTCAAATTTAGCTAGCTGTCAAATACTTATTTTAGTCATCTGTTTGCATACTCACACAAGTGATGTTTTAAAGACAAACATGTTATTTGGTCGACATTTAAAATGCTGAATACTTTCCAAATTACGATACTGTAACTTGTGAACGTTTGTTCAACCAAGGGCCATAACTCTGGAATACTGTAAAAAGAGGTTAAAAGTCGAACCTAAATGTAGTCGCGGGTTTGTCACTTGAAATAGCATTTATGCAGATTTGATACACATTCTGTTAGTACATTGACGTCGTGCACTGTTGCATCATAACGCATAACATGTTTTTGAGACACCACAAGAAGCGACGTTAGTTCTTTTATCAAATGCAAATAGCATTGTTGTGTGATAAAGAATAAAGATGAATATAACCAATTTGACTGGAATGAGAAGATTACTTTAGAGGATGACGTAACATCTCGCACACTGTTAATGCGTTGGATGACACCCCGACACCGTCCTTTATAGTGTTCTATACTCATCTTTAATTTAGTACAACATGTTTGTTAAGGAAACTATCTACAACCAGGATTTGGACGAAAACGGCGAGTAAAACTTTAAAACTTCATATTCATGTAAGCAGAATTTCTGATCCGATTTTAGGCGATTTTTTCTATAAAATCAGGAAAAAATCGCTTAAAATCGGGGCAGAAATTCGGCATATCGTTCATGTTGCCTGTTGGCAGCTCAGTGTCAGCAAATCCCCAGTTTCAACTGGGTTAGGCAAATCCAAATACAAGATCTCACTTTCAAATATAATGCTCGAACAACAGTCAATGCAAAAATTCAGTTCAGTCTATATTTCCACAAATGTTACTATCACTATGGAAACCAAAACATCCGAACAAATGCCTGAAATTTGTTGACAAATGATTAACAATTATAGGTGACAGACAATAAAAATTGTGACAAATATGTTGACACCAGATGGCAAATTCTGTCGCCAAGGTCGGGGTAACCTTCATGATGACGGATTTGCTTTTAAACGACTATAGAATGGCGGTACCGGGTGCTCCCAATCAAAACTTCTAAGCGAGATATCAATTATAATATGTTCGGTAATCTTTTTAAATACTTCTATTGATTTATGTAAATGAAGTTAACCTGTCGTAAAAAGTCCTTGTACATTGCATCGTGGAAAAGGACAGTCCAATATAACATATCAAACTATACGGAGATACACCCCATATATTACCTCCCCTAATATATATATATATATATATCACCAATATCTTTACAGGTGTCGACAGGTATAACGTATATGTAGTATTGGTCATGTTTGCTATCATATATATCACACAAAAAATCTACAGCACCACTAGAAATAAATCTAGTAGCTGAAAGTCCAGACTTTGTCGGGTCAGGAATTAAATGCTACAGTGTTGATCTATGAAAATAATAAAATACCTGTAAACAAAATGTTGAGGCATGATTATAATAATTCGACCACATGAATGCGATAAGCCAGTGACTCGACATATCCAACAGATTATATTTCTGGTGCATTTGCACTTTATCTGTGGGACGTGCAGGTTCCCTGGTGTTGAGGTTACGTACTATGGACCCGTTGCATACAAAATGTATTACTATAACATTACTCATACGCCGAGAAACACTTGTATTAAGAGGACGACGAACAATGGGGCGATGAATCATATCGGACATTCGATTTGCGTGCGACAGTTTTGTATTAAGCCCTTCCTACATATGAGTATACATTAAATATTTATCTTATTCCCGTTGATTCTAAAATGCGAATTCAATATTTTCGAAAAGAGACCCCCACACCAAACGAAATGACCTATCTGTAAAAAGATATGAATCCATAAATAAAAAATAATAAAAATGAACTATTGTCAGCTAACAAACATGTAGATCTGTCATTTACTTGCCATTATATAAACTTTGCGAGCTTTTGACGTCCGCTGAAGGATTGAAGTATTGGCCCTGTTACAATTTACATCTGAAAGACATACGGTTTTCCTCTTCTTAAATATTATCAGATTATGGGAACCAATGAGATACTTAATCTATGCGTAGATTTGTGTCAATCACAATGTGGGTTTCACAATCTGGCACGCGTGGTGTTGTTTGGATCCTAGATATGGTATTTTATTATCTTAATTAATGTCGAGCACTTGAAACGAAGAAATTGACAATACTTGATTTTGGAAATAGTGGACAAGATCCGAATTTAATCCTAGAACTTCTTCGGTGAGGCAAACTATTAAAATATTGAAGACCTTCAGAAACGGCAGAGAAATCTTTCTTTTAATAATCTAATGTCAATGATCTCTGTGGTTTATGTTTGATATCAATTACGGATCCACTAAGGAAGACACTTGAACTATCCGACTTAACCAACTTTTGTCAAAGTGAAAAATTCGGACAATTAACCGTTGAAGTACCGTTAATCATTCTTGCGTAATATATCATAACAACTAAACAACGTTGTGGTACGGAACGGAACAAGACCATACTTAAGTTATTTAACCGGAACCCGTATCCATTGATGGAATGTCGTAACTACAAAGTACATATCCCTTACAAGAGCTACTAGGTTACAGTACAAATATGCATTATGTAAATAAAAATATACACATACAGACATAAAGTGCAAATTTTACATATCATATTGAGAAGAAACGATTTCCTATGTACACGTACTTTGAAACTACATGTATGTCTGTTGTATTCATTAGAAACATCCATGTGCCTATACTGGTCGGGGACTATTGTGTCATTTCGTCTTTAGTATGTAAATGCAATGGATTACAATGAACAGGCGAGTTGCCAATTCTTTACCCTTACCCGGCTTTAATTCTCAAATAATGGGGGTGGCTTTGCCAATTCTTTCCACGGTTTAAACTTTCAACCATTGGCAGGGGGATTGGCTAACCAATTTTTCCCTGGGAAGAAATTGGCGGGTCCATGTTTCCACTGGGGTAAACTTCCAACCAAGGGAAAATATAAACTAGACATTTTTCCCCCCCGTGAAGCTTTTGGTTAGCCAATGCCCTTTCACTGGAAACTTTCAGAAGGGGAAATATTTGACTGCAACCCTAGCTAATGCCATACCATTTACACAAACACAGTTTTATGCAACACTCAAAACTAATTAAGTTGGAAGCTGATTTTTAAATGTTTGTGTAGAAAACATTATTTACAAATAATGAAAATTTGTGTGAGAAATGGAGTTGAACGAATAGTTTAAGAATCGAAGTACTGAAAGTACAGATACGAGTTGATGGCAATCGTAAGTTTTAACGAGGTATGTCACACTCAGAATACTGAATACTTTTTAATTCGGTAAAATTAGGTTTTACAAAAAAGTAACTAAAAATCGGGTCAGACATTTGGCCTAACGCGAGTACTGATGGCTTATTTATTATGCAACAAACTACATACATGTGCGATATGATTATAAAATCATGTGCTTTTAAATATTGTTTCATCAAATTAAATTTCTATGCGACAGGGCAGTATTATACCCTTACACTATACTTCCTATCAGTAGCATTAAATCTCTAGGTCAATGCGTGTATATCTAAAACATTTTCCCAACTTCAAAGACTGCTGCGAGTTTCTCATCAGTTAAGATCACGTGAATGAGGAATGACGCAACTTCTATGTCCAACTTCACAGACAGATCTTGCCAATACACAGTAAGGGAAACTTGACCAAAACTCATTTGCATATTAATCGTGCGCAAGAATTGTTAACAGTTCAGTCTATCACTTTTAATGTCAATTCTATCACAAGAGTATAATGGTAAAAAAAACTTGTTCCCAATAAACAACTTAGCATAACATAACTACATTGATGTTTCATCAACTCGTAAAAATATGGTTCGGACAAGAAAATTTCATTAAATGTATCTTAACGTAGTGGTATGACAACAAATATTACCTTCATATCAGATGTATGACCTTGAGTCAAAGTCCTGAAACACCATAAGAAAGAAATGTGACAAATAAAATATTGAAAGTGTTTGCTCAGACAGGAAAATTCAATCCAAATCTAGTTGTCTACTAACAATGACCTAGACATGAGTGCACAAATATTACTAATACATAACTATGGTTCATACACAATCAGGCAATATTAAAGTCTAGTGACCTTGACATTGGTGGGTTAACCTTGACTTAAGTTCATGACAAAAATCTTTTACATATGGTATTCTTTACCAAGAATGAGGATATTCTGATGAGGGCAGATAAAGCATTTCAGATGAACAGATGTCACAGTACCAGTACAGTCCTTTCAAAAAGAACGTTAAAACATAATTATTTCGAGTATTTATTTGAAATTCGTGATCAAAACAACATAAAGCAAAGGACCTTTCTTGTCGCCTGAGGTGCAAAAGATGTTGATTTTGAGATTGGCAAGCAGTAATACTGAACATTTACATAAACAAAGGCGTACATGTTTCTGATAGGACTACATGACTTTCATATCTAAAGTGTATATTGTTACATTCAGAAGGTAACTTCTTTAAATGATGAATATTTTCTGCAATGCTGTACAAACTTTGTAGAAATAATTTGATAGCTAGTGTTGTTATACAAAGGGACAAAATTTTTCAGCAAACTTTGCATACATATTTACTAGATATGTGTGAACAGGTCTGACCCCTTTACAAAATCACATGGAAGTTGATCTCCCTGGATATAAAAGTGACTGACGGTGATAACTTTTAAAAGGTAGAATAGCCACTTTGTTAATCATAAGTTAACTCGATATGATTTAACAAATCAAAGATAAAGAGATCTTTTGAAACTATACATATTTTCTGTAAGTTTTAGTTTCATCCTTTCAACTTGTGAGGTATAGTAAAATCCATATAACCTGGCAGGGTGGAGTCTCGTGAACTCTTTCTTGACCTGGACAAGTTTACATTTTAGGTAATACATTAAAATTAAACTGGCCAAGGTTATTGTTCCCACTTGTCATCATACCTATGATTATACAGTTGGTAACAAAATGCAATTCCCGTGAAGCTAGTCATAACCGAAAAGTGAACAGAATCGACCAAATGATAATTAAAAGGTTACCACGTCCCGCCAAGTTATGTAAATCAAACAATACATTGGTTATAATAAAGTTCAATATCTGTTACATATATAACAGAAATGCTACATACATTGTATCCACAGCAAGGCAATAAAAGTGAGAAAACATTTTTTTATCTATAAATCATACAAAACCCCATTTTTCAAACAAATATTACAAGTCATTTTCTATTTAATTTCAATACATTTTTTAAAGTTATGTTGGATATAATGTTTTAATGTGTCTTTTCAATATATGTAAATGGGTAATTGTGATGAAAATTTTTTTGGTTAAATTTGCTTAATTTAAAAACAGAAATTTTTAACATTCTGAACAAAAAAATAATGAAAATGATAGATAATTTTGATTTTATGGAATATGTTTGATCAGAATTGCTTTAGAATATAAATATTATAATCATAATACCAAAGTTATAATGCTCAAGACGATCGTTTCTGTCAATTAGACTTCACCAGTTGAGCTCCAATTTTAAATAGATTTTCTAAAGGAAAAGTGGTATCATACAAGGCCAAATAATAAATCCAAATATGTATAAGAGTCACCACGGTAAAAAAATAACCTTCTTAGCTTTTGATGAGTCTAGAATTTAAATGGTGTTATCAGTGCGAAACATTAACGGGAACTTTAGTATAAGATTATCAGAAATTATTCTTCATGAATGTTATAAAAAAGGGTGATTTTATATAAAATACATGAAAATAAAAAGTTTCCTTACTATTGTACCTTCTTGTAAATGAGTAACAGCAAGATTTTGAGAAAAGTTTCAAATATCAAAACTTCACACACACTGCATGATGACTGAAGAACAAGGTTTGCAACAGACCAGTGACTGACCTATAATAGAAATATTAAGAGGAATAATCAGACACAACAAATTCTTCCTATTTAGCAGTTTTCATATCCTAAAGCCCACTCAAAAAATCCACACTGTTTTTGTTTTGGGAATGCACAAGCGAAAAACTTTCTGCCGTTGTTTGCTCCTTGCTTCATCACGGTCCTGATGGTAGCTGGTTTGCCGTGTCCGAGACAAATGGGAAAATTCTCATCAGCCCACTACAAAGAAGAAATCTTAGACAGTGTAACTTTGAAAAATTGAAAAAAAGAGCCAAGAATTTACAAATCTTCACTTGCTATTACAGACTTGTTAAGAATTTAGATACACTGCAAACTACTCAAGGTAACTCATCAACCCTTAAAAAACAATAGACTCTTCCGTATATCAGTGACTTCAGATCAGTGCAAATGTGTCTTAAGGGGTAAATGGGGTAAAAACACAACAGGCTACTCAAGGGAACATGTATGACATCTGCTAAGATATTTTAACTTTAACAGTAAAACAGTTTTTATCAAAACTGAACTTTTTGTAACTGTGAATCCTATTACAGTTAAACCTAGAACAATGGCATCTCTGATTTTACGGAAGCAATTATTAAAATAAATCCTTTTAACAGTCTACTTAGTACTTGTCTTATCTTAACAGAAAAACCTGGAAAGTAGGAATTCTTTGTATGACAGCTGAACCTATTACATAAGAATCAAGGTGGAAACTAAAAATAGATTTTGGATTGGACAGACAACCAATTTTAAAGTTTTTGAATATTGTTGGCTTTTTATTTTATCTATTTTATTTTTGCTATGAGGGTGAGTTGTTATCAGAGATTGTTGAACCAAATTATAGTTTATGTTGGCCTTCTACAAGGAAACTGGCAAAAAATTATACAAAATTAGTTTAGGTTGCATTGGGGCTCAAATCCTTGCCGAATAGGTATGACAGAATTTATGGATTAAAATGTGGTGCTATAACCACTCAGGAATGGAGTCCCAAATTTCACTCCTGGGAAGATACATCGTTGATTATAATAATTATAAATCTTACCTTAAAGAACTTGCACTGCTTTGATTTTGGTTGTGTACCACATGTAAAGAACCATCTTAAATAGTTATCTCCCTTTTTGTGCACTTGAATTAATTTACATTTTTTATTGTGTCCTGGGCAAACTGGGATTTTATCACTGACAGTTGCTGATTTAGAGTCTGTTTGAACACATGATTTTGAAATCTGCTGAGCGTCTGAATTCAATTCCTTTTTAGTCCTTTTTACTCCACTGAATTGTTGATCTGATTCACTTTTACGTTTGAGAGTTGTTTTACTGTTTGTAATGCTTTTTACTATTTCTGGTTTGTTTTTACTTTGAGTAGGAACTGGAATAAGAAAATAAAACACTGAAACTGATTGCCATTTAAATCTTTTGATATCATTGATATGAAATCAGAAAAAAAATTAAAGGGCAAATTGCTTATCATATTTGCTTTAAATAAGCATTGACTAGGGCCAGTGATTTTCTGTTTCAAATTTGCCTCATTTCTGTTTTCAGTTTTGTTGATTTCTGTTTTTTTCTGTTTTCATAAGATAAAAAACTAAAGACATACTTAAGATGAAGAATATTTTATAATACAGACACACAATCATACTTTCAATAGTCTGTCACACTGTTAATGAATGATTTGAATAGGCAAGTGAATAAAACATACATATATTGTAACAATGCATGTTTTTTTATAATCAAATATTTGATAAATGATTTGTAAGTAGGACCGACTGTAAATTTTGTTGCAAATTGAAATTACTAATTACTGCCAGATATAACTGGAAATCGTAATGAATGCAGAATTCAGGATAAATAAAGAAACTGTCAGATGCAAAATTATGTGATGAAATATTGTAAATAAAATAAGAAATGAAGTTTATAACAAATAGAAGCAGCAAATTAGTTCACAGTTACCGTATTCGGCCGTGTATAGATCGCACTCTTTTCAATCTAAAAAATTTGTCTCAGGCAGGGGTGGTGCGGATAATACAGTATTACAGAGTCTTGGGACATTTTTTCCGCAGGAAACTACTGCATGAGATTCGATGTGTGGTGGTAAGCCTGACAAAGTTTTTTCGTAATAACGATGTATGAGTCAATGTATATCATCATTATTCCATTGTTAATATTATCATTGCTTTTGTATGCGTCTACATTGAAGCGGTGAATAAATCAATAAATGAATCTTCTTGTCTTTTATTTTTGTGTGTTTTCAGTTTACAAATAGGCTAACTTACACAGGCACTTGTGTAAGCAATGATCCAGGGTGTTGTAATCGGTGGATTGCATAACCAAGTGCCTGTGTGCAAAGCTAGCCTACGAGTTTGGTGAGGAAACAGAATGAGGACTGTACCTGTTGCTTATCTTCATCATGAAGTTTTGTTATTATTGAAAAATAGAACAATCTCAACAAGAATGCTAAAAATAATTATTTCACGCTGTGTGAACGACGAAGCGAACAGCCATGTTGTCACTGTAAATGAGGGGGGCTAACTGAACAGGCAAATTTAGTATCTTGTAGTTTCGTATTTTCCCATTTATATCATATTATGCAGTTTTGCGTTGTTTGTTTTGTGATAATGACTATACATTAATAAATAAAAACAATGTTTTCTGGGTGTTTTGTTCTGTGGAGGAATGTTATTTTACACAATTCGTACAAAAGGTATATACCGGTAACTTACTTAGTAAGTGTAGTGCAAAGTTATGCCAATTATAAAGGTAAATACGATGATTTAATTTTAAATTGAAAGCATGATAAATGGTGTAAAATAACACAATGCCGTACACCAAGGTGTTGTTGTATATGTCTCCATTCATAATCAATGACGCGTGTAATAGACGACAGTATATTGTAAATACATACTTTGTTTCAATAATTACGCTATACACGCGTATTCTGGATATATAGATCGCTTGTGTACAATCAATTAAATTGTTACAAACTTTTATGTCGCCGATTTCCGCAAATATAATGTCTATTTCAAATGTTGTTCTAATACAATACTATTAATTAAATTATATAGGCAACTGCCAGCAAATGCAAATGATTGTGCTGTAATTAACGGAAAGTAATTTTACAAAGACTTCGATGTTTTGATATTTCTTTTGTTATTTATTTCAAATCATTAATTTGCTTATCATATCCCTTATCTAATATCTCGAAAATATATAATATTTATAAAAAATAAATATTTATCTATTAAAATACCGATCTGAAAATTTTGAAAATATTTCCGATCGTAATACAACACACAATAATAATCAATCTCGCCGACGATTTTTCGGCCCATACGGCCGTGGACAAAAGTCGATGCGGATTATACGCACGAACTCCTTTTTTTCTCCAAGATCTGATGCTGAAGTGGGGGTGCGGATAATACGTAAATGCGGATTATACACAGCCGATTACGGTAAATACCTTGTGATGGAATTTTAAACATTTTAAAAAATGCAAATTCTGTTTCATGTTGGTGATTCTGTGATATCAGAAAATCACTGGCCTTACATTTTTTTTACTAGGTGATGAAGTCAGAAATCAAAATGGTCAGAAACAGACTGTGTCAGTGGGCTGAGTCCCTGCCCTGTCTACAAAACCCATGAGACAGGGATCAAGGAACTAATTTTCCTCCTTTCCCAGGAGCTAAACTCTATTCTATACTATCTTTGAAAAAAATGGTTTCTTTTGGTTTTAAAGAAGACTGCTCAAATCTTTACAAATGTTCAAACTTTATGGCAATAAATCATAATCAGTCAGCTAGGAGACTTAAGGTACCTAAAACACTGCTACACAATAGTATGTAGTTCAGTGCCATGTTCTCATATATTATATGTACAAAGAAAATAACTGTACAAAGTAACACTATAGTTTCTTTTAAAGTTAATGCATTACTAAAACTGCAGTTTGATGTAGGATATACCAGACTCTAAATCCTGAAAATTCACTACTCCAATTTCATGATATAAAATATCTATTCAGCTTTACACATTACTGTATGAGCACATTTGTTGCTTTTCTAATACAAAAGTTATCTGCCCTTGTACATAATCATTAGCCTGGCTTACCTACCATGGTTTTTGTTGATATATGGTGTAAGACAAGCAGCACATGATGCCTGTCTGCCATTGTTTATCAAAGTACAGACGCTACATGTCCAGTCTGCTGCAGGCTCCTGACTTTTTTGTACCCATCCAAGTAAACTATTTTTAGTCGGTAACATTCTAAAACAGAGATAAAATATTCTAGAGATGTATATAGTAAGCCATACTTATGTCGATGCAGATGGATGCAAACTAGTGGAAGCTGTCTTGAGAGAACACGTTTATAAAATTGATCTTTTATCATGATCTCTCATACAGGGATTATCTGTTTTACTATATAGCAGATCATCCCTTGCCATAGCAAATCATCCCTGGGGGAAGATCTACCAATACTATATAGAAAATCATCCCCATTTGTTTGGCATTCCGCAAAACTGTTTTTTTTAGGCTTAAAGATACAGTGAAACTTGTATATAATGACCTCCTTAGGGACACGAGAAAATGTTTATAGGGAGGTGGTCTTTATATAAATGTTGATTTGTACACAGATGGTCCTATTGGGGACAGCAAAAAATGGTCTTTGTGACCAGGATGTCTTTATACAAAGGTAGTCGCTAAAGCAGGTTTTACTGTATGACACTGTCAGTCAATTTCGTTTTGTACATAAACATTGCACAATTTTGTATAAATTCTAAATCAGTAATAGTACAAGGGAAAGATCTGCTATGGTCTGGATGAGGGATGATAGTATATAGCTATACAGTAAAATCTCCCCCAAGTGAATGTTCTACAATATTGTAGATCACCTCGTAAAAGAACTGCTACTGAGCCATACACAACTACTGAGCCAGGGACAACTATTGAGCCACAAACAACTACTGAACCACACACAACTAATGAATCACACACAACTACTGAGTTACATACAACAACTGAGCCACACAAAACTAATGAGTCACATACAACCACAGAATCACATACAACCAACGAACCAAAGACAACAACTGAGTTACACTCATCAACTGAGTCACTCATATCAACTAAGTCATATATAATATGAGCCACACATACCATACATACACATTAATTCTGAGTCATTTACAACCACTGAGCCACATACAATCACTGTGCCATAATAATTCCAAGTCATACACAATCACTGAGTCAACACAGCAACTGAGCTACACATCAATTCTGAGTCATACACAACCTTGAGTCACATACAACAATTAAATCACACACAAGAAATGAGAAAAGAGTAACACACAAATTCTTAGTCATACATAACCAGTGAGTCGCATACAACAACCAAGGCACAAATAAATCTTGAGTCATGCACAACCTCTGAGTCACATAACCTCAATCACATACAACAATTGAGTCACATAACCTGAGTCACATACAACAACTGAGCCACACAATCAGAGTCACATACTGCAGAGTCACACAATCACAGAGTTACATAACCTCTGAGTAACATAAAACAACTGAGCCACACAATAGGTCACATACAACTGAGCCACATTACCTCTGAGTCACATATAACTGAGCCACACAATCTGTGTCACATACAACAACTGAGCCACACATTCACTGAGTCATGTTACCTCTGAGTCAAATACAACAACTGAGCCATACAATAGGAGTCACATATAACAAATGAGCCACATAATCACTGAGTCACATACAACAACTGAGTCACACAGAGATTTTGAGTCATACACACCCACCAAGCCACATACAAACACAGTCATACTCTGAGTCACATACAACAACTGAGTCACACAGAGATTTTGAGTCATACACAGCCACCAAGCCACATACAGAGTCATACTCTGAGTCACAAACAACAACTGAGTCACAGAGATTTTGAGTCATACACAGCCACCAAGCCTCATACAAACAGAGTAGTGTTGAATCTAGAGCAACATAGCATGGCGCGGCGCCATGCCCTTTTTTTGAAACGCCATGCCCTTTTTCCAGCGCCATGGCCCTTTTTCATGCTGTCAATCGCCAATAGCCCCCCCGCCCCCCCCCCCCCAATCAATTGGCGAAATTGCCAAATGACTAAAATATTCTATTTGCGAAACCCTGTTCCCTGTCGTGTATTCCTTAATCTGTTAATTGCCCCCAATTACCCGTGTAAGTCTATGTTTATTTCACGGTTGATCAGTTTAAAGTAGCCTCAGGTAATCACCCGAGATTGGGCAGTCAGACGACATACTACAGTAAGCCTATGTTGATTGGGAATCTCGGCAAACTCGCTGAATTTCAGATGGCTAGAAATTTTAATTTACATGTAAAATGTTTGTAAAAAATAAATGTACACTGCAAATAAAACGATGTCTTGTTACAAAATATCCCATAAAGAAGGTTTGTGTGCTCACTATGTGACTGATTTCAACGTTTGAGCAGGCTCCACGCGCGTGGGGAAAATAGCTTGTGTCCACGGACACTGTGCCACCAAAACACGATTAACGCAAACTGCTTTTCGTTGCACTCGTCCGAAGTCACAAAATACATAGGAATTTCCCAATGACTTTTCACAACCATAATCGCGGTGAAAATACTGTAAATAGGAATAAACAGCCGAGTCTTCTGTCAAATCCTATAGCAAAGAGTTCTCGGACTTTATCCACTTCGTAATCACAAACGTCTTCCGAATTTCTCGGGACTTTTCCCTTTCCTCTGTGATACAGTGAGGATAAATTCAAGTGGACCTAAATCTAACAATTTTGTTGAAAATATTTAGATACTTGAATCATGACAATCGATTAGGAAATTATTTTTGTTACATATCAAAGTGTAAATCATGTATCAAATATTTAACTAAGTGTGACCTTTACTAGTTTGTTTCAGTTAATCACAGACTAGTCTGACAACTATTTTTATATTACAATATAATACCTATAGCTAAAACTGATTAAAACTTATAAATTTTATTAATATAAAAGGCATATGTAAGACATTTTTAAAGAAAGGAGTTTTTCTTAAACATACTACTTAATTTTGTTGGCCAAAAACAAGCCAAAAACAATAACAAAACCAAATAAAACCCATAGACAAAGTAACAAATTTTTCTGAATTGGCCAAAAAAAAAAAAAAAAATTGAGTAAGGCGCAGGGTTTGCCCTGGGTGCCCTTTTTGTTTGTTTGTTTTTTTTTTTTCATCTTAAAAATTTATCAGATAATTCAAATTTGATATCTAAGAAAAACTATATAAACTATTTTTTTATTTATCATTTAAAGAAAGTCATTTATAATTTGTTAAGGGAGGATACACACGTTATAGTGCGAGTGCCTTCAAAATCAATTTACGCGTAAAACGTGCCCTTTCACACTGAAATTGTGTGCCCTTTCACACTGATTTGTGTGCCCTTTTCAGATCCTAGATTCAACACTACAGAGTCATACTCTGAGTCACATACAACAACTGAGTCACACAGAAATTTTGAGTCATACACAATCACCAAGCCACATACAAACACAGAACCATACTCTTATCATTTACTTTAATGGCGATAATTAAACGAGAATCTTTTGATTGACCTCTGGTCTTACTTGCTGTCATTCTGCAATGTATTAGTTTGACAATGTGGACAGAAGTAGGTCACACGTTCACTGTCCTCCCCTAGGCGTGTTATGGTCACTTTTTCCTCACATTGACCGCATTTTCCTTTTTTGTAAATCTTCATATATTTGTTTAGTGATGTACCAGTTTTTCTACACTGAAATGTACAAAACATTAAGGAGTGATTCCCTCTTCCAATTAAACTTTAATTTATCTTTTTATCATCAGTGATACGCAATATGAGCTGTTGTTGACACGTTGACAGCAATTTTGTCAAATCAACTGTTTACCAATTTATTAAAATGAAAATATTCCTAAATAAGAAATTACCGTCATTTTTCATGACTTAAACTACTGAACATATTTTTTCTCCATCTTCCCTAGTCAAGGTTTTTTGATCCACTTCATTTCTCAAACACCTTGACAGATTTTAATGCTGTTTTATCACCTAAAATTTAAACTCCTCCAGGTCAAGTAAAGGTTCACAAGACCCCACCAGGTTATTAGATTTTACTTAATTTCTCAAATACATTTTTTTTTTTCAAAATAGACTGAACTCTGTTATGTATAGAGAATTTCTATTCATTTTCTTCACAACTGTACAGTACCTTGTAGAATATAAGTGAGAAGTCCCGTGTCATCTTTACAAGGTGTGATACAAGTTTTTCTGATAATTCCTCAACCTGCAATTAAATGTAATGACCTCAAAGGTGAACTTTTATTTTTGCATAAAATTATGATTAAGATGAGTTGAATATAACTGCATAACTCAAAAAGACTTTTTTTTCTATAAACATTCTAATTTCTCTTTAATATGTTAAACTTTAATATGTTTGGTCATTTTTTTAGCAGAAATCTCATGGAAAAATATTGGCCCTGCCTTTTTATAAGTAGCCAAAGTCTTTGAAAACTATTGAGATCCATAAATTAAACATGATTACATTGACATTAAATAATATGAATAACTAAAAACATTTTTCTGCTTTGGATTTTGTTTACATATAGAACTTAAACAGGGCCTTCAATGCTATAATATATCTCTTTTTTGCCCTGGTGTTATTTTTAATTTGAGAGGCAAGATTTGAATATACTCAACACTTTTTAATTTTCAAAATTAAACAAATATTCAATCATTGGTCAAACAAAGCATAAACTGTACTGAAATTTTGTGAAAAAAAATTTAATTGGAATATAGGTGAATTAAAATCCTAAAACCTTATAAACAGGTTTATAGGGACATTGGCTATATTTACAAAAAAAAAAAAAAAAAAAAAAAATTATTTTTATTTTTTTCTTCTTTAACTACTTGCAATTGATGTACATTTACAAATCTTCAATTCCTATATATTTTGTGATAATAATGTCAGGTCCAGTGTGGTATACATACACAAATAGTAAGGTTGAGTTAATCGATTGCAATTGAAAATGTGCCATACTGGGATTTCTCCATTAATTTTCACAAAATATATAGGAATTTAACAATTTTTATGTCTGTTTATATATCTTTTGTGCTATTGTTTATCATTCTAAGTAGTAAAAAGTGGAGAAACTGAAGAAAAAAACCACACAGCTAATGCCCCTATAACCTATTCTTCTCAAGTATTGTAGGGATTTTCATATGCATTTCTTGTGCAACGAATTACACTTTCAATAAATATCAATACATGTACTTTGTAAAATAAGAAAAATTCAACAAAGTTTGATAAAATTCAGCAGACAATTCCTTTTATGACACAAATAGTTGGATATATCAACATAATGACATTATAAAAATTTAGCATTCTAAATCTGACATTGTTGAAAGACAGACTGACATTTGAGCTGAAGAATGTTTGGGATTATACCTTTGAACTTGGCTTGATTCCACTATCAAACATAGCCTGCAAATACAAAACATATATAAGACAATAGAAATATTACTAGTAGTATTACTACATGTACTAGCATATGTGTATAATTGAGCCAGCAGGTGAGAAAATGGTCCTTACAACATAACTAATGAAATGCCAGAAAACAAGGAATTTTGTCTGACAAAATTTTTCTAATTTTGTAGATTTTTTGCACAGGAAACAAAAAGATTTGCTCTCTCCTGTGGTCATTCTAATATTATATTTTCTAAATTCATATATGTTTAAGTTTCTGAAAACATAAAAATCACAATTTTCCCCCACATTGTCCTTACGACCCTTTTCTAAGCCGCTGGCTCATACAGGCCACAAAATAACAGAAATTGTCGTAAATCATTTACAGGTTACGCTAAAAGGAATGACCGTTACCTGCAGTTATGATAGTGTCAATGAAGACTTACAAATAAAATTCACTGAGAATGAAAATGAGGTTGTGTTTGTCATAACCTCTACATAACATGAACAATTGCTCTTGTGTTATTTTGTGGTCTGCTCATACATAGCCTCTTGTTCTTTAGAAAGGAACTGGTGGCTCTTACAGCCTAAATAACTCACATGAAAACTATTACAACCTAAATAACTCTCATGATAACTATTACAGCCTAAATAACTCACATGATAATCATTACAGCCTAAAAAACTCACATGATAACCATTACAGCCTAAATAACACACATGATAACCATTACAGCCTAAATAACTCACATGATAACCATCACAGCCTAAATAACACACATGATACCTATTACAGCCTAAATAACTCACATGATACCTATTACAGCCTAAATAACTCACATGATAACCATTACAGCCTAAATAATTCACATGATAACCATTACAGCCTAAATAACTCACATAATAACCATTACAGCCTACATAACTCACAACTATTACAGCCTAAATAACTCACATGATAATCTTACAGTCTAAATAACTCACATGATAACTATTACAGCCTAAATAACTCATATGATAACTATTACAGCCTAAATTATTCACATAACTATTACAGCCTAAATAACTCACATGATAATCTTACAGCCTAAATAACTCACATGATAACCATTACAGCCTAAATAACTCACATGATAACCATTACAGCCTAAATAACTAACATGATAACCATTACAGCCTAAATAACTCACATGATAACCATTATAATGGGTGACTCTCGATACATCGATTTCTATTGGACCATTGAAAAACTTTGAGGTTTCAAGAATTCGAGACTGGAAATCAACATTTTGACCAATGTAGGTTCTTAACACTATACAAAATAATGTATGTTCAGGATTTTGTTTTCGTACTTCGCATAAATTTTGTCATAAACAATCTTCATACCCAGTTTTCAAACAAAAAAAATGTTTTAATATGACATCTTTAGACTTTACTATGTATTCGATTAGGATATAAACAGTGGTCTACATATTGCCTAAGGCCTAAAATGTTGCAGTGGCCTACAGTACCGCTTGATCTAAATGTAAAAACACCAGCTGGCTATTACATTTGTACTCAAAATCATAGTCTATGACGCTTATTTATACAGTTCTTCTGTTTTGATTTATCTTATTTAATTAACAATCCTGGCAACCACTACTCGATTATGTCAGGACCTACTTGTCACCTGGTTATCAAAACACCTTTTGTTTAATCTTGCAGGTAAGGATCTCTGTAAGAATATCAGTGTTGTTCTGGCGTACAGCATTAACTTTTTATAAATCCACAGAAAATTACTCAATCGTCAAGGTTTCAAGAATGAAATATTAAGGAATATACACATCAGAACTTCAAATCCACTTTGAGATTTCAAGAACTATGAGGTTTCGAAGTTTGAGAGCTTATTTACTTAATTCATGAAGGAAAAATATTCGGACCTGTACAAAACTTTGGAGTTTCAACCTTCGATGTTTTGAAGTTCGAGCCATCGAGAGTCACCTGTACTTTTTTACAGACTGTCATATGTAGGGTCAAAATTTGTGGACAAATATACAGTCTTGCAAGTTATGATGGATAGTCATGTACCATATGACGGATATAAAGTTCTGCAACTTACAACAATGACAAAGTCCTGCAATTTTGACAAATATAGAGTTCTACATCTTATGGCTAAGTCTTGCATCTTAACTCATTCACTCCTAAAGACAAATTTGGGGTGACCAAAGTCATTGATTTACAGAAGAGTCCATTGTCTTTCAGGGGTTGATGAGTTACCGTAATGCAAATATTAAGTCCTGCATCTTATAATAAATAATAAGTCCTGTATTTATGACGAATATGAAGTTGTGCATCTTATAACTAATATCAAGTCTTGTTCTGATTAATGTTAAGTCCTGAAGAAACTTATGATGAATAAAAAGCACTTTTTGCAGTTAAATCATTTTTTTCATAATGAACTAATTTATCTCCATCTATGATGGGGAAGGGGTCAAAACATATGAAGAGGAGTCTATTTCACCATGTATCTATAACTACCTCATTTTTATGATATTCCCAACATCAGGACGTATCTATAATTACCTCATTTTTATGATACTCCCAGTGCCAGGACGCATCTATAATTACCTCATTTTTATGATATTCCCAACAACAGGAAGTATCCATAATTACCTCATTTTCTATGATATTCCCAATACCAAGATCTATAATTACCTCATTTTTATGATATTCCTACTACCAGGACATATATAATTACCTCATTTTTATGATATTCCCAATACAAGGACATATCTATAATTACCTCATTTTTATGGTATTTCCAGTGCCAGGACGTATCTATAATTACCTCATTTTTATGATATTCCCAGTGCCAGGATATATCTATAATAACCTCATTTTTATGATATTCCCAACACCAGGACATATCTATAATTACCCCATTTTTATGAAATTCCCAACAATAGGAAGTATCTTTAATTACCTCATTTTCTATGATATTCCCAATACCAGGACGTATCTATAATTACCTCATTTTTATGATATTCCCAATACCAGGACGTATCTATAATTACCTCATTTTTATGATATTCCCAATACCAGGACATATCTATAATTACCTCATTTTTATGATATTCCCAGGGCCAGGACATATCTATAATTACCACATTTTCTATGATATTTCCAACACCAGGACGTATCTATAATTACCTCATTTTTATGATATTTCCAAAGCCAGGACATATCTATAATTACGTCATTGTTTATCATATTCCCAACACCAGGAAGTAACTATAATTACTTCATTTTTATGATATTCCCAGTGCCATGACGAATCTATAAATAACCCATTTTTTATCATATTCCCAACATTAGGAAGTATCTATAATTAACTCATTTTCATGATATTCCTAATGCCAGGACAAATCAACATTTACAAAATTTTTATTATATTCCCAACACCAGGAAGTATCCTTAATTACCTAATTTTTATGATATTCCCAAAGCCAGTTCAAATTTACAATTACCTCATTTTTTATGATATTCCCAACACCAGGAAGTATTGTTTGATCCAACAAAACATCACACACTAATCTTTTTTTTTCTTCCATCACCATGGCAACTGCACGTCGATGATTGAACACCGGAGAGCATATGTCAACTTCATTCAGGTCAAGGTAGCGAGAGCGACATCCATCAGATGGCCTATTGAAATTTATGTGTCAAAACATAGAAAACTTATTATCAATCACAAATTGTAACAGACAATACCAGGGGAGTAACTCTTTGAAAATTGGCAATTAAAAAAAAAATCACACAAAAAACAAAATCATGAAAACTGCTTTTCAACTTCACTGACTGTTGTGTGTAAGCTATTTTATTTTTCAAAATAAGATAATCTTCCTTTAAACCATAACAAAAGGCCAATGGGCCATGTTGCTCACCTGAACTACCGGTATGTTGGAATCTAACAAATCCATTTGGTATAATATTCCTTCCAATTAAACTTCCTTCAAAAGACGACCTGTCTTGAATGATTACTTTTCCCCTGGCAGACAGTAGTTTCTATTTCATGACATTTTTTAAGGGGGAATATATATGACGACTTTGCTTACCTGACATCAACTGCCGATTTATAGAACTTCAGAACATCCGGAGACATGTGAAGTTGAAGACTGGGTGTTTCGGTCAATTTCCCATAGTCATTATCCAGTTGTTGGTCATTTACCCGAAATGATCCAGCCATCAGAAAGTGCACCCTGAAGTAAAGTGTTTTAATAGTTAGCCAATAACACAAACTTGAGAATCATTGGCTGACAAAGAAATCAGACATGCCCAGATTACCAGAGTTATAAACAGCTGGTATACAAAATGAATACTGAAGTCATAATTAAGAATTTATATGTTTATTGCACCCTGACCAGTAGATTTTCAAGCAAACTTGTTTTTGATGTGTAAATTGGACAAAATCAATATTTTTGACAAGCAAATAAAGTAAAATAATAATAAAATAAAATTAAGTAAAATAATAAGAAGGCAGAATTGCCAAAAGTTTTGGGTTTTTTTAGGTCAGAGCTTTTTAGGAGGGTTGCTTGAGTTACATCAAGCAATTTTTTAATCATTGTCTCGAGTTACATGTACATACGTTACTGGTGTTACACAGTGTACATGTACATACTTTACTGGTGTTACAAAGCGTACATGTATGTACATTACTGGTGTTACACAGCGTATATGTACATATGTTACTGGTGTTACATAACATACATGTACGTACGTTACTGGTGTTACACAGCATACATGTACGTACGTTACTGGTGTTACAAAGCGTACATGTATGTACGTTACTGTGTTACACAGTGTACATGTTACATGTACATACGTTACTGGTGTTACATAACGTACATGTACATACGTTACTGGTGTTACAAAGCGTACATGTACGTACGTTACTGTGTTACACAGTGTACATGTACATACGTTACTGGTGTTACATAACGTACATGTACATACGTTACTGGTGTTACAAAGCGTACATGTACGTACGTTACTGGTGTTACACAGCGTACATGTACGTATGTTACTGGTGATACACACTACTCTAGTGGACAGCGTAGCTCAGTTGAGTGCCAACAAGAAGGTGCCTGGGTTGATCCCAGGTGTGCCAGATTTTCAGAGTGAGATTTCATCTGTCAGCACAGCTCTATGCCTAGATGGAGGGTAATTGGGTCTAGGGTGTGCAGTTTGATTACCTTCGTCAGATTATACAAGTGTAGTGTCACTTAAAAAGCCATTGGAAATACGGAACACTCATGCAAAGACATAAACACACAGACTTGATACCTCTCTCCCTGCCTTACAGGGACGAGTGGCAAGGACCCGTTAAATCAAACTAAATCAAGCAAGCACACACCACTCTCAACAATTTATCAGCTATGTCAGGATTAACCATGACCTTTTTATGCATGTTATGTCAAACCTGAATTTATTTTGCAATCCTCAATTCTTCCAGCCATGATAGATTTTCTACCATCTTTAACCCTTTCAATCCTACAGGCCATAATAGACTGGTCTTAATAATAGAAAAGAGCATACTCTATTGATTTTCAGGGGTGAAAGGGTTAAAAATGTCAGTTCTTGTGTTTTTCACTGTCTAAATGAACATTTAAAGGGTAAATTACTCCTTACTTAATAAAACAAGAGCTCCAAAAGGACCTATATCGCTCACCTGAGTATCATCAATAAATGTGAAAAGAACAACAATATGTAGGATAAATGAAACACACAAGAAATTTGAAAATCTAACATATTTTGTTTGTTTCAAGCATTGGGTCTTAAGGAGGAGCCAAACACAAACTAGGTAGAGGACCTTCAGTTCCTGCTTCCTGTAACGTTTCATCAAAATCCCTTGAGTGGTTTTGGAAGAAAAAGCTGATAATGTGAAAAATGTCACACCCAACTTCTTTTTAGCAGTCTTAAAAAATTCATAAAAATTTCAATAAATCAGACATTGGTAAAATTCTTGCACAAAAATATATCTTCGCCTAATAACAGGTATAGCACATAAAATAAATGCATCATAATGAATATAAAGGGAGATAATAAAAGAAATACAAAAATGAATGAAAAGATGTCAAACACACGTCAAAAAAATTAATTATCCAATTTCAATTCAAAACACAAATTTGAATCATACATCCAAGTACATCACCGAGATACAATCCATTTTTAAAAATATGCTGTGTTTTGTAGTGGTTCTGTAGATTTTCAAAGAGGGGCACCCTCTGGTACCTATTTTGCCCTAGGCCGAATTTTCTGCCCCAATTTTAAGCGATTTTTTTTGGTGGTAAAATCAGGGGCAGAGTCCTTCCATATACTTTCTTCGTAGCAAGATGCTGTGACATTTTCACAGCAGTTTAGAGATCATTTTAACCATCTATTTCTTATCGCTGATGTCTGATATTTGTTGATATGCTTACTTGATCTTTTAGATTTATAAATCCATCGTCATTAAGTTATGACATGACATAATTCCATATCTTTGAGATTTTTATTCTAGCTACCCATCGTTTTTTGTATTCACGTCGTCTGTCTCCATTTTGAACATAATAAAATCTAAAATGTTCGCTGATTGGATGATCATAAATGCATATTCATTGTTGCATGTTGAGAAGTCAAATACTGTATGTGAAAAGTTAACGCAGGATGAAAGACGTCAGACTATGATTGATCACAAAAGCTCGCTCAAGCCTTTGACTCAGATGAGCTAAAAACATCTAATTTGAATATATGTGAAGGGTTGGCGTGTCAAATATCAAGTTAAACTGGTCCAGTTTTACGCTTAACAGTGTAATTTAAGTTTGTGAAAGAGTTCTGTCACCTTTATATGTTGTGTGTACACTTTTTATAAGGTCATTTTGCAAAAAGCCTGTTTGAGCTGCACTCTCTAATAATTTACCTGAGACAAACATCACCAAAATACATGAATAATTCTTTGCCGAGTGTTTGTACATCTTCAAGTGTTCTCCCCACCAAAACTTCAAATTGTGATGTAGTTTGGCCTTTTGTAGGTTTTATTTCCTGAAATAATAAATACTTTTAAAATCAAATATAAATTATTTTTGTACTGGAAAAGCATACAGATATCTACTCCAACAATGTTGGAGGTTTAAACCGCGAGATACTTTTGACTTGCGCCGTTAACATCCGAAGTAAAGCGAGCTCTATTATTATTGGAGTAACAGATATCCTGCAGTCCTTCACACTGTAAACTATTCCCCTTTGGAGATTCTGTCGCAGCCTTTTTATTGGGGCAACACGATAAAACGGCCACGACAGAATCCGAAAAGGATTATCTGTAAACATACCATGCAGCTACTGTACATTTGTATACATCTATCAAGAAATGATAATTTGATTATTAACTCGCAATCACCTTTTCCTCCTTTTCCAGATTTTCATGCATATACAGGTCACATGGTCGTTTTTACAAAGTATGGACGAACAATAGTTACAGCTGTAACGCAGCCCTGTCTTCGGGACAGAAAAATAAAAATAGTGAAAAACCTTCTTCATTGCAGCTGTAACTAGGACGAACAACAGCATGGCTGAAAGTTTTACTCTTTTAAATACTCGGAGAGAGAGAGAGAGAGAGAGAGAGAGAGAGAGAGAGAGAGAGAGAGAGAGAGAGAGAGAGAGAGAGAGAGAGAGAGAGAGAGAGAGAGAGAGAGAGAGAGAGAGAGAGAGAGAGAGGAGAGAGAGAGAGAGAGAGAGAGAGAGAGAGAGAGAGAGAGAGAGAGAGAGAGAGAGAGAGAGAGAGAGAGAGTTACTTTGCTAACTGCATTTCCTGACACAGATTTCACTGTTTGGCGTTTTAGCCTTCCTCTGATTTTTTCGCCTTTGATCTTACACCCTGGTCCTTCTACCATGTTCAGATGATTATGAAACAGCTGATTATGTAAACTTCCCGCGTTTGTTGACAACTATCAAAGTTTGAATGTCGAACCCGATCTTCACTTTCTGTTTAAATTGTCAAATCTTTGAAATTACAAATTAAAATATTACATTTAATAATCAATGAAACTTGGAAGCACTGAATTCTCTGTTTAATATTGAAAATTCTATTAAAATGTGATAAGAAATGGCTTCACGGTATTTTTTTTTTTAAATGTGGGTTTATATGAAATCAGCGATATATAAAGCCAGCGATATATAAAGCTACTATATCGCTGATAAAGCTAATTTATCGCTGATGAAATATAGAGTAAAAACATAAAAATACCCCGTCTCTGTATGTCTCTGGCGACATATAAAGCTTGTTTGGCTTTAGCCTATATATATTGATGGCCTAATATACAGCAATTTTAAAATTAGGCCTACATATAGACAGAGACGTATAGGGCCTATACAACACATTATATACGTTCCTGGTATCAAGATGTGATTTATCTGCGAAAATTGCAAAATATTAATTTTGAGTATTTACTAAAACTATTTTGGCAGATCTATTTCCGTCAAGTTTTCTTCAAGATAACAATATTTTTCATCATTATTTTTAATTTCATGCAATAAATCTGCAAAATTTTCCGGCTGCGAGGTATTCAGTCCGAATTTCTGCACCGATTTTGGTAAGAAATTCGGTATAGGTGGACATGTACTTGGACGAGATCTGTCAAAACACAGGTAAATTACAACACTTACAACAATACCTTTGGTCTCCAGATTAGCCTATACATGTATATTGTTAATTGTAAAACAGGATGTGATTGGGTTGCAGGTCCTTATTCTTTGTAAAATGCTAAGAAGTCGTATGTCTAGTCTTTCGATCTTGTACTCCCTTACCTGGCGGTGTCGTAACTGACTTTTGAAAATGGGGTGATCAGATGCGGGCCAATATATCTGGGTGGGCCACACGAGTACACATTCTTGTATTTATATATAGGGTGGATAGATTAAATGGCATTCTGGGATTATATTTATTTATTTTATTCGTTCTGCTTTAATCCATTTTTCTCTAGGATTCAAACCAGGAGGTTACAGGGATGAACAGACGTTTCAAATTGGAGTCCAGATGCCATCCCAGCAACTGTCTCCTGGACAAGACAACACTTTTTGTGTTCGAATTTCTTTTGGGTTCGATGAGATGTAGTTTACGTGTCTTGTCCTTTCTGTGTTTCTATTGTGTTTTTAGAAAGAGTGTCAACATGGTCGTAGAACATTATTTGCATATCAAGACAACGCAATATGCAAATAATTCAAACGTAAGGAATAATTTCTGTAAAACAAAGAAGTATTCAATAAGATTGAACCCCACTGAGAGACAGTCTAAGCTGATAACCAGCAAATTAGGCCTACGTCTGGAAACAAAAACAAAATGTCGCTTTTAGAACATTAAAATTTTATCATGAAAAATTAGTAGGCCTACATGTTGCTTTTCGCGTTTTTAAAAACTTGAAAATATCTATCCTACAGTACAATTATGACTGACAAGTGTCCATGACAGTACAATAATGACTGACAAGTGACCTGGACAGTAAAATCATGACTGACAAGTGACCTTGCGAGGAACTACATTTCTTGAAGATGAACTCAAGGCTGTCATAGGAATCAGGATTGCCACCAACTAGTACGTCAAAAATAAAAACATCGAATTTTAAGTCTCAGAACTGTCACTTTCATTGACCTATACCACCTTGTTTTATCGGCCTCTTCCTCCGCTACAGATGGGGTCTCCGCGGTGATCAAGTGCTTATAGCATCGCACTTTTAACAAGTGATCCCAGAGGGATCTTGGCGCCCACCGTGGAATGTTCTATAATCGATGACAGACTGTTCTTTTCTCATTTCTTCTCTTATTTTGTGTCTCAACATTGAATTTGAACTTAAATCCATATATCTGTGAATAGTTTTTTTCACAAGATTATAGCGAAACTGAACTTGAACTGAACATACTACATTTTCAGAGACAATGGAATTCCACATGGCCGACAGGTGTCCATCTTGAATTTTGATCTCTCTGAAAATGTAATATGCACATCTAGACCTCAGGGGGAGCCTCCATAATCAATTTCGAAAAGATTCCTCAGTACATTCTGAAAAATACATACTTCCATTGTCAAAATCCAAGATGGCCGCCTGTCGGCCATGTTGGATTCCTATCTCTCTGAAAATGTAATATGCACAACTAGACCTCAAGGGGAACCTTCACGTAGAATTTCAAGTAGATCACTTTAGTCCTTTCTGAGAAAAAGCGGTAACAATCTTCCTTTGGTCAAAATCCAAGATGGCTGCTTGTCAGCCATGTTGGAGTCCTTTCTGAGAAGAAGCGGTAACAAGAATTGTTCAGGATGGACAGACCACGGACGCAGAGCGATTTGAATAGCCCACCATCTATTGAAAAAAACCATGGTCTCTTATCTCTAGTCCGTGTAGACTCAAGCCCCGCTGGAACCTAAGCTGATTTTGTGAGATAGTTCCCCATTTTACTTACAGAGTGCTGATTTTACCTCCCCGGGTATACTGTAACCGGCTTCTCTCCTCATCATTAAAAACTGACCGCCACCATATAACTGAACAAAAATAAATAAATAATAAAAAAAAGATGTAATTGTCGAACGTGACGTAAAACCAGTTCGAATAAACAAACAAATTCCTCCTCTTTATGTAGTCGTCCAATCCGCCCATATAATGACTTATTTTTTGTATAACAAATTTTTTTAATTACCAAATGCCCTAAAAGAATCAGTTTGACATTGAGCTGATGGTATTTTAATGTGACAAGAACAATTATAATAAATACTGAATATCACTGTCATTGGCTTTTATATATCGGGTCACGTTTTCATTTCCTTCCGACTTTGCTGCATTTTTCAGTTATGAAATTTTAAAATTATTTGATAACTTGCAGACCTTGAAAAAAGCAATATGCCTTAACCTTTCAAACTTCTGACATTAATGTAAAGAAAGGAAAAGTTAGCCAAGTGTATTGCGGTAAATTGGAAAGTACTGAATAAATAAACTGACAAAAATATTGCAGTCCACTGTCTTTTGATGAAGTATATTCTGTCTTTTCGTTAGTCATAGTTATTTCCCATGTCAGCAGGTATCGATTGTGACGTCATGTCTTTACTTGAGAAAACATCATTTTCACACAAACATGACATCACAATTGATAACTTTTCCCATTTTACGCACAAACAAATGACATCACAATCGATACCTGCTACAAGGGATGGTAACTCTGGAAAACGAAAATACCCAATACATTTGTCCTAAGAAATTTTGACTTCTACATCTTGTTCATAGGATTCTTCCATAGCTAACAGATTATCAGATATCAAAATGTCTGAAGTAAATATTCAATTCTATGTGTAGTGTGTTATATATAGCCTCGTTCACATCAGCCTTGCGACAGTCGTACACCTGTCTACGACAATTTTTTAAGGAGCATTTTCTTTACGATTTTCGCAGTTCGCACGGCTGCCTCGAGGCACACGCGAATTGTCTACGACACCCTAGGACCGTCAAATCGTATGATCATAGATGTGAACTAGGCTTAATAGCATGCAAGACATTTGTGGGGCCTAACATGGTCACGTCATATATATATATATATATATATATATATATATATATATATATATATATATATATATAGATAGATATAGGCGCAGTGATAGCTCTTGAAACTCGTCTGTACCACAAGAGCTGGAAACGCAGGATCGCCAGATAAAGAGGTGTTTGTCCGACGATCGGGTGTGTCCAGCTCCTGTGCTTGTCGACCTCGCCAAAGTGACATCGATTTGAATGCATAGTCAGCCGAATGGTAAGAGCGTGCAAGTAGTTGAGGTTCTATATTAAGATGGTTTGTGTTGATACTACAAGTTCTAAGTGCTTTCTGTGTTTTAACGGCTTCTTCCTCAGGGTCTATTTCAGGTATATACAGTGACATCCCAAAACTTGATACAGTTTTCTATTTTCTCCACATATTTCATACAAAAAAAACATATTTTTTTTCTCAAAAATCTATTACAAAATTAATAAACAATTCAATTTCAATACAATTTTCACTATAAGCTATTGAAGTTTCTGTCTTTGTTATGTTATAAATTTCCGGTTTTTCTTTTTATGATACGGATGAGTTTTTGCTAGATACAAAGTTTTAATGTCTCTTTTTTAATATGTGTAAACAGGAAATTGTAACATAAGGAAACCAATTTTCTGTTGAAGCTGCTGAATCTTGAAAACACCGAAACATCTCCTGTTTTAAATTTGAATGTTGTTTTACCTCACGCAATCATTTTCAGTTGCTACACGCAACAATTTTTTCGATCATACGCGGTTGCTGCCATTCTTGGCGAAAGAGAGAACTGGGTTACAGTGCACTTGTACCCCGGAAGAAACCACTGGCCTTCCACAAATAAACTGACAAACGTTCTCACAAAAGTAGGTTCCAGCGGGACACGCCCTCTTTACACGACATCAATTACAACACACCAATATTAAATAAGTACATTTTATTACTTTCTTTCGTATTAAATCAGATTGACAGAAAATAGTAATGTACAAGTACAGCCCAACACCTTTTTGGGGATTAGCAGATTACAGCAGAATTCGGGTATAAAAGTCTAAAATCACATATGTACATAGCAATATGACAGCTTACAGTGTTGTCTGTACAGTCCGTAAGATTCTTTAGTAATCTATAAAAACAATCTTGGGGAATTCATCACTTCAAAATTTCTTCCACAATCACCACATGTAGAACAATAATGATAATCATGTATTTCATTTTGTAGCATTGGAACATTTTTGTCCAATCCCCGACTGTATAAACGATATACGATAAAACATAATTATAAACATATATATCAAATCAAGGGGTGGGGGCAAAAGACAGGATGTAAAGAATGTGAAATTAAAATGAATCAACTTAGCAACATCTTAGCGACATCTAGTCTAGCACACGTGACACAAAGAAAAATGAACTCTGCATTGGTTTCCTACATTTTGTACATAACTATACAACAGAGTTACCTCTCCATGTTTAAATTTTCAATGCCCTTTTGAATTCATACATACCTTTACTGTACTACATCTTTTCATAAGACCATTATAAATTACAGCTTGTGACAAAAAGTTATAAAAGTAAAAGTAAAATAAAAAGATTCCGGCAAATAGATGTATCGAATAGACCATTTTCGAGATGTCTTGTTACGTCATGATTCGTCATAATAGAGTGCGGTTTCATAGAGCAAAGTAGGGCATCATTATATTCCGGATAAGCAGTTTATCACCTCTATGACCAGGGATATCAATATCATGAAGTAATAGGTGCCAGATTTGAAAATTAGATTACAGGAAAGTGACGACAGTTTCCATATCAACAATAGGGATAATTAAACTAAAATTAATTCTTCGCAGATGAAGTGAAATAAGATATCTCGGAATATCGTCAATGAAAATATTACATAACCTGAATCGACCTTACCCAACTTTCAGATGACGTCAGGTAGTCTAAGTACAAACTATTGTGACGAAACTGAACGGAATCGGACAACTTGAAAATGGTATATTGTTCTATACTGTTTTCACAATTCAGTGAACATAAAATTCCAAGGAAAATAAAAAGAATATGAGTTCAAAGAAAATAGGTGAAACTCTGCTGTATGATTATAACAAATTATAAGATGCATCTTATACAAATAGCCTCAGAAACAGGTATGATACAAGGACCCTTTTTAAGACCCCTTGAATTCAAAATCATTAAAGATATTAGAACCAATGCAAAATAACTGATAGGCATATGATGGTTAAAAGTTAAGATTAATACAATCATGGTATTCCAACTTCAATACAAAAAGGGGTGTGACCAAAATTATGGTAAATATGCAAACGCACCACTCATATGACTTCAAAATTTGACAAAACGAAATTGGGTAAACTTTCATCTTATCATACAAGCAATAAGATACAGTATAAAGTTCCACAATGTCATACTAGCATAAAAATCATCAATATCTCCATAGCAACAGTTCGAAAGAGTCTGTGTAGATGGATAATATTGCTATTGTCACCTAGAAAAAAACAACATTTTAACCTACACACTGTGTCGTTTTGTAAGATAACATACTGATATATACATATGGGAATAAAAAAGATTATTCCGATCTTTCTAGTTTCCATCTGTCACATAACTTAACTTACTCACCCCTAAAGACACATTTGGACTGGTTCAGGGGTTGATGGGTCAATATTTATCTAGTAAAAAATTAGGAATGCATTTCTTTTAACATTTGTCCATTCTTTAAATTAATATGAGTACCAAAATGCTCTTCTCACTTAATGAGTAGTAACATTTTAATAAACGCGCGCAGATCTATTAGACATATTCATAGTTACTTCAACTCTGCAACATGGACTGAAATTTTCTAAATTTTTGAAGATGACATTAACCTACATATCTAAAGCTGAATCACAAAGATAAGAAGACACTGATTTCAAGCAGAGGTCATAGACTGGAATAATTATTTTCATTCACTGTGTGGTATAGCAGAACATTATCATTTACAACAAAACTAAGTAGATAATTCACATCTTCCTATTTCCAACTACATGTATTTACATTGGAGAAAGAAAAATTCGTTTGACATATATTCAACATTTTTAATAAACTCAAAAACCCCTGAAATGGACTATTCTGTAAATCAATGACTTAGATCAGTCCAATTGTGTCTTTCGGGATAAATGGGTTAAAGACAGATTAATATAATTTGTATGCAGTTTGTTAGATAACCTCAAGTTAAAAAACATCTTTTCAAAGAGATAAAATGCCTACAAAAATCAAAAGATTCAAATTTCTAGTATTATCAAAAATGTATATATGTATTCAAACAGTTTTAATACAATCACTCTCTTTTCAAACTTTCAAGTAATCATGTTTGTATTTAAATGACAATACATATGATTAATAGTTAAAAAGAATCGGACATTAAAACAAAAGAAAGATGTACAGTACAAACCAAGTGATCTTAACTGATTTGTAATTAACCTGAAGTTAATTTTGACATACGGCAAATGATCTCAAACTGACCACAGGAAACACTTAAATCTGAAGAAAGAGTTTGTGTATGGATCTTCATGTACTTTGTGATATAAAAACATTCCACACACTATACAGAAATAACTCAATGTGCAGGAATGTTCAGATAAAACTAAATACCAAAAGTATGTATCTACTTAAAGAAACATTAAAAATGTCACATAAATTTACCTGTTGAAGAAAATGGACAATTTTGGCAGAAAGAGATAATTAAAATGACAATACTGAACAATAAATTCTGTATTACACCAAATACTTAAAATGTAAAGTATTACGATTTGTAAAACGGTAACCATTCAACAACAGGAGTTAAAAATTACTTTGTGTATGATTAAAGAGAAAACACACGAGTGTCATGAATTAATGGACTTAACACATCAAACCTTGTGGTCTCATTTCGACTCATCCAAATCAATAAATAGGTAGCGTGGTCTATAAACATAACTCAGGAGTGATGAAGTCAATATTGCCTGTAAAATTATTGTGAAATTTGGGTTTTAAATCATACTCATAAATCATAATAACAATGAACTTCACCATTCTTTGAAATGGGCGAGTCCAAATGTGGCTAGAGGGGTTGAGGAGTTAATTAGCTCTGTCAAAACTGATGAAATGACCTCCGTTTAATACAGAACACTATACAGAACAACGTAGATGGTCTAAATTAATTGACCAATTGCCAAATGCCTGACACAGCACCATACTTTTCCATTATGACCTTACAATTAAATTGCCTATCAAACATTTGTGCAATTATGACATCACAATCGAATGGCATCAAAAAAGCACATGGACAGCCATGTGTCAGACACTTGGTGATAGGTCAATTCTATAAACTCCTAAACTTTATGTGTTGAAATTGTAATTAGCACTGCTTTACAAACCCTGAGAAAGAGAAAACTGGTTAAATGAGAGGGTACAGCTACAGCTATAAATGTACATGTGACTTTTATAAAAACTGATTCAAAAAGAGGAATACACCGTAATTCTGATGACTCTATAGATGTCTAACAATAAAATCCAGTAATAAATGCCGATTTTCTTTGTTTACAAGTTAAGCTTCCAAAATAGGTTGATTTTTTATGAGATAATTATTTGAAAATACTGAAAATTTATTCCATGGAACAAATTAGAATTTCAAATAATTTTTCAATTTAAATGCAACTCTACTTGAAATATGTATGATATTGTACTATATACAGGCAATGCACACTCGCACACATATATACATTCATTTTATATATATATATTTATATATAAATATATACAATATACATAGGTTAAATATATACACTATATTCTACTGAATTATGACCTTTTTTTTTTTCAAATTCCAATAAGCTGTACGACTTATGTGTATTTTCAAATACGAAATGTTCACAAATTTCAAGATTAAAATGTATTATGCACAAAATTGGCATGTCAATCTTTAATTTTTTCCTCATACCTTTTTCATTTATAAATTAACAGTCGTAAAGTTAACAGAAAATGAAAAATTGGGTCTAGAGCAAGAAACAACAGGATTATCTCCCTTTCAGTATCAAAAATAAGGAAACCAATATTATCCTCCGAAATAATGATTTAAATATGTTAAACATATTTTGTTTTGACCAAGATCAATGAACTATATAGCATTTGTAGATTTACTTTACTTAGTTCCCAAAAATTATTTTACAATGTAGCAAATAAATTTCTAAGAGACACATAAAAAAAATTTTCAAGGTGACTTTGGGACTAGAGGAGATAATCTAGTGGTTTCCAGTACGGTAGCTAAAAATAACAGCAGTACTTAACTAGCATTACGGTGTTAAGGCATTTCAATTTCACCTTAATTCAGTCTGTGCTGTTTTGTACAAGTACCAAAAATAACCTCTTATATACATTAAACAACTTTGTATTATTACTAACTTTAATGGTCTGACAAAGTTAAACGGTCATTTTTGTCTGAAAAAGTTATAATAAACTAATGAACAGGAAATGAAGATTGTGACAGGCAACATTATATAGAAAGGGAAAAGCAGAGAGTTAGTGACAGTGTCAGCGACCAATAACTTAAAAGAATTCAAGAATTGATAACAAATTTTCATATCAAACATTGAATTTTCCCACTGTAAATCGACAAACTACATGTCTTAAAAAGACCGAGAAGTGACATGAAAAAATAATAATACATTTTGTTATTCAATCTAATAATTCTTGAAAATGTTAATCTGAATTAATTCAATTTAAGTCTCACTGTCAAAGAATGTTGAGTTCATGGTTTTTCAGTTAAGAGCTCTAGGTAATAATTTCAGATTAAGTTGGCTTAAATATCCAGACATTTTTTTTTTTATATATGTATATATATATTCTAATAAACCTGGGGGGGGGGGGGGGGGGGGGGGGGGGGGGGGACATTAAAATTTATCATCTACCAAAGAAATGTCAAATATTGTTATAAACATGAAATGATAAGAGCCCTTTATATTTTTGATTTGAACAAATAAAATACCTATCAGTCACCTCTGGAGACTTTGATAGACAGTTCCAGCTGGGTTGAACCGGACATTACTTGTTGTCATAACGAGTGATAATCAAGATGTGCATTTACTAAGTGTTATAGAGTGATGACGACAGGGTCCCATTGGTTAAGTACTGAGAGATACTGTTTATATATATATTTATATAAAAATATTGTATATAGGACTACTAAATATGCATGTACAACAATCTTATTACACGTAAACATATATTAAATCTTTTTCCAAATTTAAGTGATGTCTAACTATATAAACCATTCGCTCATTTTCCAACTGTTACAAAATGGTGAAATGATTTTTACTATAATCAAAAAACAAGCACCTGTTTTTCAGATAGATAACATCAGCAACATGATTAATTTAAATGCATAATATAAAATACACCTGAATGTTCTTAACGTCAATCACTGCTAATCTACCTTCTATTTCACTGAAACTAATTTAACGAAAATTAAATTAGACAAAATTTAAAACTGAATTTCAAAGGTTTCTTATCTTTTATGAGGTTCATTTTAGTCCACAATTTCAAAACAGAATATTGTTAGAAAAACTCCAACATCGGCTAATTGTTTCTAGTTCTTTGAATTGTTTATATTCTAGAGAAAACTCAATTGCTGGGGGGTATGTAACACTTTATTTACAGAAGAATATGTGACAAAGGTTGCACTCACATTTTTTATTTAATTTTGTTATATAAAAAACTAATTTAACTTAAAAGGGGGGGGGTTGTTGTTGTTTCATATTTAATTTCTTAAAAGTAATCAACATTTATAAAGTACCCTATCTTTTAGGGGGGAAGTTAAGCTGAATATATACAAACAACTGATCAACAAAAACAATCATTTGACAACAATTTGTATTTCAACAAGTTTTAACAGTAACTATATATAATCTACATTATATTATCTACTGTCTCATATAATTAACTTTGTAGACTGAGTTGAGATAAAATAAAATCTGAGGATGACATTGGCAGAAATCATATAAAAATGCAAACAAAAGACTTCATAGAAAATATAGCCTAAATTGTTAAATGAAAATTATCCAGCATACATCACAGAAATTAAAATATTCATTAAGGTATCATTTTTTAACTTGCATTTAAAAATGATAAAATGGCATGTTTAACTTACTCAGTAATTTCAATTATATTAAAAGGGGGGATACATACAAAATAATCCATGGTGAACTAAATCTGTGTATCCTCTAAATATCTAAAAATTATTGTAAAACCCTATAAAACCTTACATATCTTTATAAACTGAAACCAGATGATTTATCCTATCTGCATTTAAGGAACATACATGTATATTCTTTGTTTTGAACATGCAAGAAAACTATCAGGCATTTCCCCATATCTTTATCAATTTTCACAGCACTTTTAGGGTGAGGAAATCCAATGTCTGACTTGCCCAACCCATTACGATTACAGGTGAAATTTTTTATTTTGGTTGTCCGTGGACGAATGCATTATAAAGAAAAATAAACATAAATCTAGAGTTCAAAGTCCTACTAAAGTATTTTTGTATAAAGAAAAGAAAAAATCTATTTCAGGCAATCAATTTTTTTGCATTTACTTCCCCCGGGACAAGTGCATGAAGTTACATATTATTATTCGTAAAATTAATTTTTACAATTTATAAAAAAGAAAAATTTTCAATGCATTTATGATACAGCATATAACATTTATGTACCTGTACATGTAACAGCTATAGATAAGAACCACCCGGAGTGAACATAAACAATTTCTAGAGTTAAATCAGTTTTCAAAGACTGATAGGCCTCGTGCAACTTACAAGCGTAATTCTACTTGTCCTCATAAAGTTTTTACTGAAGCTGGTTGATTTGCCCCCCACAACAGCAATAATTTGACAAGTGCGATTCAAAGCTGCTAAATTAAGCAAATTTTGTGACCATCTCTCCTTCGTGGAAACCAGACAGAAAATCAAACGAAAGTAACACTTTGATAAAGTAGCGAGTCGAAAAGAAAGTGAAGGAAAGATATCACATCTCTCAAGATAGACAAAATAACAGACCCGTATTCACATAAAACAGAGTACATTAAACTCTATACTATACTTGCATGAAGCAGTTTGAATAATAAAATTTCAAATTCAACTAACAAAATGAAAGCTTTAAAATTTGTTTAAATTTATCCAAATTCCCATCATCTCTGATCCACCCAAAAAGCTCCCCAACCAAAAGATTTGACCCAGTTGGTCTACCCAAGATAGCTCCCTTCCTAAAGGCTTTCACCCAGCTGGGACACTTCGAGATACTCAGATAGCTCCAGTCCCCACCCTCAAGGCTTAACACATGTCTAGCATCACTACATCAGCTAAAACAAGGCAAGAAGCTCAAGGTTAGCAAGAAAAACAAAATTAAAGCCCTATAAATGTCTTACAGATAGCTGCCTAGGAAATCAACATTCACTTTAATCAGAAGGCAGGAAAATATAAAATAAAGATTTAGCTTTTGCTTTCTAGGTAAATATTTCAAAACCTTCGAGGTAATAGGATTAATGGTAATTCTTTTTTTTATATCTCAAGTAAATTTTATCAGCATAATTATATATTGTATAGTTGTTTAATTTTACAGGGAGAAAATTTAGGGTTTTCCTGAAAGGGACTATTCACAGGGAGAAAATTTTGTGCAAGACTGTTTCTGAAACAAAAAAGAAATTGTCATGACTGTCGCAAGTATATTGTATAGCATTTTGAAGTATTTTATAAAGATTTTGTGATATCATTCATATATATATATATATATATATAATGAATGAATAAATCTTTGTCAGCAATATCTTTAAAAATTTTGATTGGTTGTAAAGGGATAAGGTATTATATTCTCGGGTACTGAATTTTGCTGTATTTCATTTGACCATGAATTAAATTAAATCCTCCGTGAATAAAAGCAACTACGCAGTATTTTGTCACTGTATAAAGTACTTTAATATAAATTTTTTTCCTGGAATATTAATTCTAAAATTGGGGCTTTTTTGTAATCTGATAAAAATTGATGAAAAGAGTTAAAATAAATAAATCTTGTATCTCCTGCTCTATATTGATCACTATAGTATGTACTAAAGTTTGAACTGTAAAATTCGTATACATGTACATATGTAATTTACTTTTCTTATGCTTCTTAATGTTTTCTGAGAATTATAAAAAAATCTTGGATAAATCCTCGTATACATCCAATATTTCTACTATATTCAGATTGAGTTATTGTTGTTGGTACATAAAAATATCCCTTGTCAAGCCAACTGGCATCCAGTGGATTAATTCTTGTGCAAGTATGAACTCAATCAAGGAAACAAATTGCAGAAAAAGAATGAAATGGATTCTGGCAATAATATAGAATGTCGTCAAAGTAACTGATTGTGTCCTGATGTCATTTTCCCGGGAGCAGTTTTTGCCTTCCAGAGTTATAGGGTCTCAGTTATTATGAAAAGGTATGTGGATAGCATAAAGCTTGTACACTTTCACTACCGAGTTTGATGGTGCAGGGCCCTGGTAGTTTTCTGTGTACACTTAAAATTGATCAAATTCCTCATTGTTACTAAGGCACTTTGACAATAAAGTCAAGTGAAATGTTTGTGACATTGTTACCATGGTATTATGCAATCCAAACATAAACGTTAATGTTTTAATAAATGTGATGCAGGAAATTTGTAAACATGTAAACCGCAATAAGAAACTAGTTATATACATACATACAACCATACACACACACACTTTTTGAAAAACAAAACCCCTTTCCAAACCTTTTTTAAAAATCGAAATTAGATGTTCTTGTGAACCCAGTCTAGGGTATCTATGGAGTATGTCAGATATTTTCAGTTTTAGAACATGCGCCTAACTTCTGTTTGGATAAAATCATTGTGATGTAAATGACTATTGGTTAATAATGGAATCATCTTTAAACACTTAAGCCCATTTAAGATGCTCATTTCTGGTGGCTGGTTTTTGCCGTATTTCTTTTTCTTTGCCATGGCTCTATGAAATATACTACTAATTGAAAGTTTTCTATAATAATTTTAAGTTCACAGTTTGTTTGTTTTTTTTATGACTTTTGTATAGAGCACTAGAAAACTTAAGTTTAAAGTAATCTCCTCTAACTGGCCTGTATTGTATATTAGCCTCCCGTATTGTATATTAGCCTATCACAGATAGATTAATAAATTAGTCGCATTTGTATTCCAAAGGTATGGTCAACATTTGGTTAAGCAAGAAAGAGTTCACAACCTAGGGTTCAAAACATTGTATAGACTCTTTCACGATAACTGCGGTCCTGTAACTTTGAGGGAATAAATGATACAGATTCCCGTAAAATGACGTCAAGAAACAATCAGTTACTATAAAGACGTCTATATTTTAGCGGGTATCTGTATCATTTATTCCCTCAAAGTTACAGGACCGCAGTTATCGTGAAAGGGTCTATTACCACACTAAGTTCAATGATGAATAGAAGTAGGTGCATTTGACGATTAAAAAATAAAAATTAAATTAAAATCATTCATATCTGTAGTAAAATGCCCCAATACTTGTATATTATCATATTTGACAAAGTTACCTCCCTTTCATATAGCATTCTAAATCAATAAATAATTAAAATCCCCAAAGAAAACTACATTATTTGATGTCAAATTTAATTTTTACATTTTTTCTCATTGCTCTAGCCTCATACACAGGTGAGAACTGATTCTCATAGAAAGAAAGCGAGAGCTGATTTCTCATATATAGAAGGCGAGACTCGATTGACTTTATTATCAAGATACGACAAATCTAAATGTTCAACAGGGTGCTAATCTTCAACATAATGGGATAAATCTAGATAACATGAACATTTACACGTCTGGGATAATTTCTAAAAATCTATTCTGAATAATGAAAATTTTTATGCTTAGTATAAAAATCAACATTTTTTTTTATACATCTCAAATAAAAAAACATTTTATCACAATGATGGATAGAAACAAAACAATCAAGGTAGAAACAGAACAATCAAATAATTCTTTGTGGCTGTCAATTTTTTTTTTTGTAATTTTGGTTACAAATAAATCACATTAGTGTACATTTATTTTTTATTTTTTGCACCTCATCACTTTTGAGCTCGCTCTTTTCAAAGTTATTCACTTCACCGTGTAAAAATAGTAACTCTTCTGAGGTCACTTTGCATATATTAAAATAGGTCAAACATTAACTATATGACCTACATAAAAACTAATGTCTCCGAGTGTATAGCATACAAAGTTCCTCGGAGCATTTCATTTAATGCTTTTATAGAACACATAAATTCATTCTCTTCTTGAAGCACAAACATGAGTGTCTTGAAAGAGCTTGAATTTAAATCCCCATACTGCGGGCACTAAGAAGAATCGGTGTGATGGTTATTAGCATTTTGGAGTACTGTATAAACATTGTCGACTTGTGATAATCCTTCAAAAAATGGTATTAAGTCACATAACTCTGTATCTGTCATATCATCAAACCAGGAAACCACGCCCACCTGTAATGAAAGTGAAAGTGAAAGTAAGACACCACACTCCACCTACAATGAAAATGGAAGTGTCCACTTTGATTGTATATCACAGTGTAAATTTTATCACAACTGTAAACTTATGTTCCTTTTTTTTTTAGAAGAGTGAGAGCACTACAAGGAGTTTGTGTGACCATTTTCATTTGAATTTCTGAGCACAGTATAAACATTGTCAACTTTAGCTAGTCCCTCAAAAACAGGTATCAATTCCAGTAACTCTGTGTCCATTTCATCATCAAACCACGACTGTACTGGAACCTGAAACCAAAAGGTTAGATGTCACACATTAAAAGACAAAACCCATTCCAGAACACAACAGCTAACAACACAAAAACCTAGCCCTGGTGTCCAAGTGGTAACTTATTAAAGAATGGTAACTCTCCCTTGTGACTGGAAACCTATTATCAATCAAACTCCAAAATCCAAATCCTGTTTTGCTTGAATGGGGCATACTCACAATGTCCATGTGATAAATTTTGATAGGCCAAAAACAAACTCGTCTTACATAAAGAAGAATACAGAATAGCTATTGTAACAAGAATTTATAAAAAGAAAAATTTTATCAAAACTTCTGACTTTGCAGCCTAAGTGTTTGTCAGTTTGAAAAAAGCCAAATTTTGCAACTTTCTAGAAAATAGGTGAAATTGATAGTAGATTAATATAGATTATATAACAATCAGAATTTGGTCTAATGGCAACCCACGATACCTAACTTTTACTATAAATAGAGATGATGAAATATGGGACTCAGGAGAGTAATTTCTTGACTGAGGTATACCACATATCAAGAACAATCACTATGTTATTGCCACTTGGTGTGGTCTGGTGACAGGATATTAGACTAGCAAGAAGAACACCCAGATTTTGAAACATGGTAACAAGACACACTTAAGATATTTAAAAAAGTCAAGGTTTTTCTTTCACCAGTCCAGGGACTCAAAAATAGAATTGAAAGTTGTGGGCATTTAGATAAGACACTTTCAACCAATAAACCCAAGTCCTGTATCACAAATGCTGTGACATTTATCTTGTCAACCTCTAGAAAACAATGGACTCTTCTATAAATTAATGAATTAGACCAGTCCAAATGAGTCTTCGGGGGTGAATAGCTTAACCTATAGCAGGTGAAGATTTAGACCTCCAAAATTATAAGGTTTTTCCATAATTCTTGCAAAGATACCATAAGGAACTTTTTTTGGGTTGATTCTTTAAGTCTCTTTAAGTCATTAAGTTTTACTTCCACATACTGAGCTGTCAGCCTAGATGCTGATGCTTACATACGTCTTTGGGTACAACCCCACAGACTAAAATTAAGGCCGTCTATTTACCAAGGGAGAGTACTCTTACACTTAAACCACCAGCATTCTAGTTAGTGTTGACCAAAACATAAAGCATTATAACACAACAATCTAAACTAAATGTTACATAGATTTTTAATTATTAAATAAGTTTAAGTGAATTATCCATGCAATACATCGCCACTGAACCATTTTAATAGGTTAAAGTTAAAGACGAATAAATAAACAAAGAATTAGAAAAAAGCATCAAAGATAAGATATGTTTGTGAAACACTTTGCCCCAGAGGGCCATTCGTAAAGATTTTAAGTCCCATAATTCTGGCAAATATTGTTGAATGTTGGCCATTATCAGACGCATTCTCTTTCAATGATATATATCATAATACCATATTTGGTTAAAACTTGAGGAAACAAACTGTTCAAGTGATTTGATGGAATGCGGCAAATATACAAAAAACAATCTGCCCCCATATTTGACTTTGGATCATAAACTTAAGTTAATAATGTGTGGCAGGTGCTCTATAAATGGATATTATCAATGTTTGTTTACAATTTTTTCTATCACAAAACATTGCTAAGGATAACAGGCCTAATTCCTTTCTACAATTGATTTTCACTGATTTTTTTTCCTACTACAAAGTGTTCCTATCCAGGATAACAGACCCAATCCTTTTCTATTTCTAGATTTTTTGCTGGTACTGACTGTTCCTTTGTCAAGAGATGTAGATGGCATAGAAAGTGAAAGTCACAAGTCTTTCGGATAAGACTTAAAACCGAGGTCCCCATGTCACGGTAGGCATAAATTGTAAAAGAACTCTCACCGCCATAGAACCGATATAAACTTCTAGTGCTTCACCTAGAGCTGTCGACATCTCCATATAAGTGAAAAATACTCGACGGAATGTAAAACAAAAATAAAACAAACAAAACATCAAGTAATAACTAAATAAAGAAAAAAGTTTATAAGCGAAAAGAAAATTCTGATCCGACACATGACAATATGAAGAAAGCACCTTTATCTCCCAAAATTAAAATACTTCTACAAAGCACCAAAGATAAAAGCCAAAACCATCAGTGTTAGTAACGATAAATTAAACTTTTAACACTATTTTGTGAACTTACATAGGGATCATGAACATTTTTTTACTGAAATTTTCATTATAATATACCAGTTGAGGACTAGTAGCATGCCATTACATGATTTCAGCGATCTAGAATATGATGATGTGAGATTTGTTTTGATCAATCATCTGCTGTCGGACAATTTTCCCAAACAAAAGGAAAACAATATTGTTGTGATACATAATAAAGACGAAATCACAACATAGCTGGCTACTGGTTCTAGTCGACTATATGGACTCGTGCTCAGTATATAGGATTATCAGGATATACATAGTCTATTTTGTGTAATATTTTAATGGTGTTCTGAACCAAAACTCAACGATTTTGCAGTTATACGGTGGCAGTCCATGTCTGACTATTGTGGAGTAAACAATGTTATACTTTTGGGGTGTGCTCTATTTTGTACCTATAGAGATATTTGTCTCATTCTAATAACAATTAATACATAATGATCATATAATTCAAATTAATGATCCCTTTCGCTATCACTGTCATTATCCCCTACAGTCAACCAATAAATCAATTTAACATATAATTTTTCAGATAGTAATTTTTTGTTTCTGACTATACCTTCTGTTTTTTATATATAGGTTACAATTTCATTCTCTCTCCCCCCCCCCCCCCCCCAACTCCCCACCCGCCCCCCCCCCCCCCCCCCCCCCCCCCCCCCCCCCCCCCCCCCCCCCCCCCAACTCCCCAATGACCTTGCTGGAGTTTCAGTTATGAACCAATAAATTTTCAAAATTCCCTGACAATTGCTGATCTTGAAAAAAATAATCCCTAAATTTTCAAGACCAATGGCGACAGAGATTAAACACCAAACATTATACTTACAGCGTTGTCCGGATGGAAGATATAAGATGCAGGAGAATTATCAATTATCACAACTCTATTCAAGTCTCGACCCAAACGACTCAAGTCCTAAAAAAGGGGAAAGAAATGAAAATATATGAAATACAAAATGTCCACTCGTCAAATTTTAGATGAAAGTAGAGATAACTCTGTCTGACTTGATTGCTTTCAATGATTTATGATATATATACAGTAGAGTCATGCCTAAACATCATCTTGCTAACAAGACCACCTCATAAAGTTTCTTAGTAAATAATGAATACAATAAGTGCAGACTATCACTTAAGAGACCACATCACTAATCAGACAACTTTCAGACAGACAGACAGACAGACATATAGACATACATACATATGGATTCAGAAAACTACAGTGTGGTGATCCAGAAAGTCAGATCACACTCAGTAATCAACAGTAAAAAAACTCAGAACATTGATAGGTATATAATAAAATGTCAGAAATGCATGGGGAAGAGATATGTCTTTGTTATAACTTTTATTTCATTAAATATATAATATGACATCGTTACATACATACATACATACATAGAGAGAGAGAGAGTGAGAGAGAGAGAGAGAGAGAGAGAGAGAGAGAGAGAGAGAGAGAGAGAGAGAGAGAGAGAGAGAGAGAGAGAGAGAAATATATGGAAAGAGGTGTCACACATACAGAGAGTATCAGAGTGAGAGAGAGAAGTAAAGAGGGATAAGGATAATCACAGGACTCTTCTGATAGATACAAACCTTAACATAATTGCCCCTATGAAAGACACAGGATTCCCTGAATAGTCGAGCCCTAAATACTCCCCACTTGTCCAACAAATCTGCGACAGGGTCTGCATACTGTGAATATATCAAATTGATCAAATGTACATGTAAACTTAAATGTGATCAGTCTTTATGTCTTTAAAACTGGCCAATAAATCTGTATATACAATGTATGTTTGTATGTATGTATGTGTATGTATGTATGTATGTATGTATGTATGTATGTATATATATATATATATATATATATATATATATATATATATAACCCGATATAAGCATAAAATAATCATGGTATATTATTTGATTTTTTTTTAATAGCATTTATGCCACACTCAACAATTTTATAGTTATTTGGTGGTGGCGGGCAGTTTTTAATGGTGGAGGAGAGAACCTGATTATCTGGGAAAGACCATCAACCTTTCACAAGTTAACTGCCAAACTTTCTCACAGATAACAGCTTAGGTTTCAGCAGGACTTGAACCTGTGCCGACCAGAAGTGAGAGATTTCGTGATTTTGAGCACGATGCTCTAACCACAGAATCATACGGTTGATCTTTACATCTTTACCAATTTTACTCAATGGACAAAGTATCAGAAAACCATCATATGGTAAGTCTTTACATCACTGTGAGAGTTTCTGATGATAATCACAACTGCAGAGCTAATCACAGCCCGAATGCACCAAATTTATTCAAAATTCAATATCTATCCTTCATCAAAATGATGTACAGTTTTTTGTAAAACTTCAAAATGTGACTGAAAAAGAAACTCTACTTTTATTCTCACAATGAAAACATTAGGTCAAATTTATGCATTTTCACATAAAATATCTTAAATATTGTACTCCTAATTTGAGTATGTACTGTTTTTGATATTTCTAAAGTTTATTTTCTTCAAATGTGTAATAGTTGTGGCCATTATTTATAACTGTAGGTCATATACAAATATGTCCACTTGCAGTGCAAATTCTGTGTTTTCATTTTAAAATCACAAAAGTTAATTGAGCTTTGGTGACTTCATGCCCTAAGCCATGACCTACTGACCTAAAAAGTTTTAAATGTCAGGACACAGCAATCACATTTGTCCGATTGGCCGGGACAAGCCATTCTATGGTTGGACAAGTAAACGGACAAGTGAAACTGATGTTGACAAAAATGAATTCAAGAAAAATTTCTTGTTTAAACAGAAAATGTATATTACGCTCAATTTTCGGACAAGTGGAAATATTTTGATTGTTGACCCCCGATGCTAAAAATCAAGACCACTTGTTCAACTTTGACGAAACCGGAATTATGACACATTCGATTTTGACATATTGAGATTCCTCAGTGTTCAGTTTCTTGTTGGTATTATATACCATTAGTACTTTTATCATTTATATGGAAAAGTCACCAGCTAAATGTAAAGTCACACAGATTTTAACCTGAGCTATACAACAGGATTTTCCAAGTTTCATCCAAACTGTTATGATCCTTCACTTTTAATCACTTTTTATATATACAGTTAAACTTGTATATGACGACCTCCTTAGGGACACAAGAAAAACGGTCTTTATATGGAGGTGGTCTTTATATAGAGGTTGATTTGTACACAAATGGTACTACTGGAGACAGCAAAAAATGGTCTTTGTGACCAGGTGGTCTTTATACACAGATGGTCACCAGAGCAGGTTTTACTGTAACCAGATGACAAATAAAACCATCATTTCAAGACAAAAGCATTCTGATGCTGGGCCTTTTTATATATTTACCTTTGCTAAACTTGCAGTAAACAACACACATTCAAATAATTCACCCATCTTCTTTAAAAATTCATCTACATAAGGCCTCTTTAATACATAAACCTGAAAGCATAGAAAATTATACCAAACAAAGTTCAAAAAGACATATTACATGGGTAAAATTTAACAAAATAAAATCAGCTTATATCACTACAAGAGAACGTTTTACCTGAACCCTATATTGGTCGGGGACAGGGATCATCTGCTGGCTAGGACCATTAGCTGATTTCTTCTTTAGTATGTACATGTACCAAGACAATATTTTTTTCCTTCTGTTTGAGAAAAATGTCCAAAAGCTGATGATTGATCTAAAAAATTCTCACAACATGCAATAGCCGACTTTTGGTCCTAGCGACCAGTATTGTTCAGTATAATGTTGATGTGAATCTAATATTGGACTCACACCTGTGGTTATAATTGACCTTTTGCAAAAGGCCCGACATGGCACCTTTTGGCAGACTTTTTCATTATGTCACAATTACATGGCCAATCAAACATTTGTGTGATTATAACATCACAATTGAAGGACGTCAAAAATGTACATTGATAGCCATGTGTCAGACATTTAGTAAACCACGTCTTTCATACAGATAAATTTTGCTTGTAGTTGTTTTATATTCTGAACAAAGTTTGACCTGTGCTATGGGCTGACACCAATGCCATGGGGCTTCTTTATGTGTCATGTCTGATGTGACACAGGACCTCAGTTTGAGGTCTCAACCAAAAACCTGTGACTTTCACCTCTTAACACCAGGTACTTAGCAAGAGAATACTGTAAACGTGGAAATTAACGTGTGGGGGTAATTTACATGATGAAGAGATTTCCGTGTAAATCACCCCTGTGCACCAACTCACAGTTGTTGCAAGAATTATCTTTTCATACAGGAATGCTCACTGTAAGTTGTGACACTGTGTTAAATATTCCCATCTAGATAAGTTTGAAACACTGGGACTTGACTCATGGATGGTAACTGAGAATCACACGCTATTACGTGTATATGACTGCTTTGAATCCAGTTAAGACACAACAGTCATTCTGATTAATAAGAGCTTAATTTAACTTAATTTTCATGAAATTAAAACAATAAGTGTTTATGAGAAGGAGAAGAATTACAATGGGGTAGTTTTGTATGAATTTTGTTGCTTTTATAGAAAAGGGTCTAAACAATTATTCAAAACATCAAGAAATTGGACTCATGAAAGTTTGAATCATAAAATGTTTATAAGAAGCATTATATAACAAAATTATTTGGGACTTTGTCAATACTTCAAAGTTGTGCTGTATCAGTTTCCAATACATGCCATGACAACTAATCACAGTGCAATGACAATTTTTGAAAGCTTTACCAAAAGGATTTCTAACACTTACTTGGTGTACTGTCCCTTCTATTTCAACAGGAACTATAAAATCAGCATTGCTTATTGGCTGAAATAAATTCAAAATGACCAATGAACATTGAGCATATTTAATATATGATATATCAACTGAATTTATACTTTGAAATATCGTCTACAGAACATCTCGGTTAGGAGAATACCTCACACTTCAGACAAGATTTCAACATGTTGATAAATATCTAATAAATACAGGGTCTCATTTAAAAGACCAGCCCACAAATCAAACCACTCTGAGTCAGTAAGTAAAGTGGTCTTTATATCAAAGTCCAACTGTATGTAAAATATTAATAGTAGAATACAATTGAATTTAAAGTTTTTCTTTGTTAAACAATAAATTGAAATAACCATGCTAATCAACATTATTTATAAAGTGTATGATAAAATGTTTTTTTTATTACAAAATAAAAAAAAGAAACCCATCCATACGTGTATTCAAAATTTTGAATAGTGTTTGCACCAAACTTGACAATTTTTCAGTTATATGGTGGCAGCCAATTTCTAATTGACCTATCACCAAATGTCCGATGTTATGTTACATGGCACCTTTTGGCAAACTTTTTCATTTTGACGTCACAATTTAAATGGCTCATCAAACATTTGTGTAATTATGATGTCACAATCCAATGACGTCAAAAAAAGCACATGGAGAGCCACATGTCAGGCATTCGGCGATAGGTCAATGGTGGAGGAGAGAACCTAGTTACAATGTACCCGGGAAAAGATCGCCAACCTTTAGCATGTAAAATGGCGACCTTTCTCACAAAAATCAGTTTAGGTTCCAGCGGGGCTCAAACATGAACTGACCGGAAGTGAGAGACTTCATGGTTCAAAGGGTGATGCTCTAACCACTCGCAAATAAGTCAGAAGTCCTAACTTGCTTACAAAATCTGACAATATTTTCAACATGGCCTGCTTAGTCAGTCAGATTTATGGATTAGTTGAAGTTAAGCGAAATTCTCAAGATTTGAGTAATTCTCAATTTTATTTCAAGTGGGACCTGCCTTTAGAAACAACACGCTGATTCCATATCTGTGTTGTGATGACATCTATTTCATATTCTGAATTGCCTGGTCAGACTGACAGGTGAGTTTTAAACACAAATCTACCTGCCAAAACAAGGTCTGACCTGCCTCAGATATGAAGGTAATGGTGAATGCATTGCCATGATTTCAAAATAAAACAAGTATGAAAAAACATTGGGTTTATTATCCCTATTCATAAACACAGTTTGGATGTATTTTAGGGGTTAGGGGTTAGCATTTCAGAAGGTTATATAGAAAATCATGGACAACTCAAATAGATTGCAAACTGTTACCTGAGACATTCAGGTAATCTAATTATACCTTGATACTGATTATCAATAAAGCACAACAAAATGTAAACAGACTGTCAACTTACCTTAAAAGAACTATGTACTAAAGTCTCATCCAAGTCAATAACAACACACTTTTTGTTCATATCCTTGTGAAGGACAGGAGGCAGTAAATATTTCTCTGCTGGAGTCTGTAACATACATTGTAAAGGTTAACACTGCAAATTCTAAAAGAAAACTTAACAAGAGTATTTCATAATTAGCATGTCTGGGTATGGATCAAGAGTAAAATTCATATGTACCCAAACTCAGCTCATTTCTTTCATTTTGAGATGGAATCACGCTGCATGATGAAGACATTTTTGTATATATTCATTAATTATAACATATCAAATTCAATTTGCAACTCTGTTTTGATCCCCTGTCAAATCTAATTTTCTGAGGTGATCTTCCATATTTTTCCACACTGACTGATTTTCTGAGGTGATTTTTCAACTTTTTCCACAGTCCTCTTTGTCCTCTATGCCTAAATAGAGGTTAAAAGGATCTGGAATGCTGTGCAGTTTGATTACTTTGTCAGCATGTACAAGTGTAACGGCACTTTAAAAATATTGGAAATTTAAATATGGACCACTCAAGGACACAAATAAACACACTAGAAATCTCTCCATGTCTGACAGGTGCAAGTGACAAGGGCTTGAAGTAGTCTCATGTCTCATGACATTAATAATGTCTCCCCACAAGGCAGTACAAATATCAGCTATAGTTAAAGCATTTAAGAACTAGTTTGCTGACATGTCAACATACTTCGCTTCACTTTTAAACAAATTTTTATAAAAACAGAAAATAAAAAGTAACATCCTTTAAGGGGGCTACCACAAAAGTGAAAGTAGCCAATCTGAATAACTACCACAAAAGTGAAATTAGCCTCTGAATAAAAGTAGATCTGAATAACTTCCTTATTTAGCGTCAATTAAGGATATAAGGAAGTACTTCCTTCCTCACATTTGATACAGTTTGAATATATGTGAGAGAAGAGTCGTCGCATGTTTTCTGCCTTTAAAAATTAAATCCCATTGTGTTGCTTTCAGTGATAACATAAATGTAGTTTGTAATTGAATACAAAAAGCACTATGCCCTCAAGAACTAGGTCATTCATAAAAAGTTTAAGGTTGTTATACTCTAGACAGTAAATATTACGAATTGTCAGCCATAAGCAACATTAAGTCACCCTATATTTCATAGATATTCATATACAGCTTCTAAATTACTGTAGGTTAAAACTTTTGGAAAGTTATTTGATGAAATGTTTCAAATACACAGACAGAGAGATCAACAACAATATGCCCAAAATCTTCTATCTAAGCAACATATTACTTTTTTACAGCAGAAACTGTCTTGAAAGACCACTGCCATAAAAGACAACCTGTCTTGAGAGACCACTGTCATAAAAGACCACCTGTCTTGAAAGACCACTGCCATAAAAGACAACCTGTCTAGAGAGACCACATTCTTAAAACTACTTGGTTCATAATCCTAGAACTCATTCACCCCTAAAGATACATTTGGACTGGTCTAAGTCAGTGATTTACAAAAGTTTCCATTGTTTTTCAGGGGTTGTTGAGTTTAATAAAAACTGTTTTGAGAGGCCACCTGTCTTGTAAGACCACATTCCAGTGGAAGAGAGTTGGTCTTACAAGAGAGGTTCCACTGTCAATGTACAATCCCCAACAAGCGTTCTCCCCAGGAATTTCAGATATCATGGTGCGACAGGTTGGACGCTCAACTGTGTTGTGTTATCTTGGGTCACATAATACTGCATTTTTGAGTATTAATTGTTCTTATGAATATTTCCAGTACACCTCTGCAGAATATTACTGGATATTTTTTCGTTATGACGTAAAGTGTTGAAGACAATAAAGTAGCAGTACATTTATTTCTTTATGTAAAAGTAAAACATTGCAAAATTAGCAAGAACAATTTACTGATGTAAAACCATCTATAAAAAGCCCCGACCCAAAAACTGTTTTACAGACCACAAAATAACATGGCAGCAATCATTCAGGTTACCTGGATATTATTACAAATACAAGTCACGTAACCTCCTTTTCATTCTCAATGAATTTCACTTTTAAGTTTTCATTATTGCTATCGTAACCTGTGGGTTACAGACGTTCCTTCTAGCGTAACCTGTAAATGGGTTACGATGATTTGAGTTATTTTGTGTCCTCTTTAATGTAGTTTTGCCTACCGATTATTTTTTTTCTTGTTGAAAATTTCAAAATTTGTTCAACTTATATATCAGTATGAGTAGTAAAAAGAAAATCAAATTAGATTAGTTACAATCAATTACTGACCCACCTACTTCTAAAACAATTGGTCACAGCACATCAAACAGAATTTTTTCACAATGGCCTTATGACTGTTTATAGCATAATGGGATAAACCAAAGAATCATGGTATAACACATCAACTTCTAATACTACTGGTAGGGCCACATCAAACAAAAATGAATTTTTACAAGATGGTCTCTCGACTGTTAAAGAATCATGGGAATATCAGATCATCATTGTATGTAATGGCCTGGGGATAACACCACCAAACTCTACTTGTAAATTTACAATAGCAAATACCGTATACAAATTTTGAAGTACATGTATATTTGTATTTTAAGATGACAATGAACTCCAAAAGAGTGATATATATCAAAACTTACCCTGGGATTGCCATTTTCTTCCACTACTGGGATCTGGCAGTTGGTTGTTTGTGTATTGTTATTGTTTGTGTTTCCAAAGCAACAAAGAATTGAACTCAAAATATTACGATTACGTGGTTTTTTCAAGGTGCTCTCCGTCGTCGTGCCTAAAATATAAAATATTACGATATCAAAGTAATTGCACTTAAAATTTAAAAAGCAAACAACAAAAATATTTATATTGAAAGAAAAAAACAACAACAACAAGATGTGTTTGTGAAACACAAATGCCCCTGGTCCCAACAAATTTCTATGCTGGCAAATAATATGTATATCTTAATAAATATTGCAATGTCCTACAGTTTGACCCCACCTCACTCCCAGGGGCATGTGATGTTAGTAAAGTGTGAGCAACCCTTAGATGAACTTACAGTCTAAGTTTGGTTACTGTATCACAATCCAAACTTGTAGTATTGTACTTTATAAGTAAGCAGGACGGAAATATGGACAGACAGACAGACAGATGGACGATCCAAACACTAGATGCCCCCGGCGGACCTTTCAGGCTGGGGACATAAAAATTAAATATACACTCTCATATACAGTAGAACTTCACCTAACGACCACCTGGCTTAGGTGACTACCTCACATTTCAAGCCATAAATTTCCATTCCCTTGGTACCGTAAATCACAATTGAATAAGAACAGAACCTCACTTGAGGGATCACCTGACTAATAAGACCACTTTGAGTCAGTCAGAAAGGTGATCATACTACAAGTTGAGAGGTTTCACTCTATTTATATATATATGTATGTATATGGCAGGCACAGCACCTCACTTAGTATGACCAGTGGATGCCCTGGACTTAACTCAGTCCAAGTCAGGATTACTTGACTTCACTTCGAGTATATGTACATACATCAGGCAAAAGTAATGGAAGTTAAGGAACGCTATCATTTTTTACTAATTTCATATGAAACAACATTTTCAAAAACATATTGCAAAGCAACTTCTGATTGCATTTTAATAGAATTTTCACTGTTATACAAAGAATAAAATGAAGATTTCTAATTTCTAAATTAAACAGAAAGTTAAAGTTTTGTGATGAAAACTCCTTATACTGGTAATTATAATATCTAATTTTTTACTTTTTGTCTAAATTGTCAAAAGTTTGAAATTACAAATTAGAGAATTACACTAAATAATCAATGAGACGTGGAAACATTGTCTAGTGGTGAAACTTTTATTGAATTATGATTAGAAATGGCTTCACAAAAGAAATGGCTTCACAATATTTTTTTTAAAAATGTGGTTTTATGTGAAATATACAGTAAAAAGTGATAGTGTTCTGGTATTAGTCCCGTATCTGTAGGATCTGTCCTAAGTATAATCCAGTACAAGTCATACCAACCTGGGCCGAAAGTCGCCAAATTTACACAATACTCAAGCTCAACTTTTATTCCATGATTTTGACTTAATACCTGTATGTGTAATCATTTGTAATGCTTCAGGGTTTGAGTGATAAGAAAACATATCATTTATCATTTACATTTAGATTTTTGTGTCATAATTATGATTTTCTGTAAAAACTCAATAAATATGTTATGGTACTCAAAATTTGAGTACCGGGTACGTACCCAAACAATTTTTTAATATTTCTGAAGTTTTCTTCAAATGAGAAATGGTTTTGTTCATTATTTACAATGCCATCAATATATAAACATTGCCAGTTACAAAATGAACTTTGTGTGTTTTTACCTTAAAATCATGAAAAGTTAGTTGAGCTTGAGAACTGAGTAAATTTGGTGACTTCAGACCCTGAAACTTGTTGTTACATTGTTGTTTAACATCCCACTCAAGAATCTTTCACTCATAATGGAGATGTCACCAAACATTGGTGAAGGACTTCAAATTTCGGCCTATGCTCTGCCATTAAGCAGTGAGGGATCTTTAAAATGCCAACATGTACTGTGACACAAGACCTCGATTTGTACTGTCTTATCCAATTGAGTACAGAGTAAATTTGGTGACTTCGAGCCCTGATACATGTACTTTAAACCCATGTGACTGTAGCTTTGCCAAGTGCTTAATGTAAAAAAGTCACAGGTGAGATTTAAAAAAATATTTCAATAAAATAAACAAAGGGCAATAACTCTGTAAATAAGGGAACATGAACTCATCCTAGATATTACCATACATGTAGTAAATCCTTATATCAAGTTTCGTGAAATTCCGTTGAGAAACAAAATTGTTAGAGCACTGACAAGGAAAGTGGAACGTTCATACAAACATTACAGACCGAATCCTATATCTCCTCCAAACTTCATTTGCAAGGGGTTAATAAAGGTTCAACATCACCTGGCACAATGTAGGACCGTCATTACTATTTACAAAATCTTAAAGCACAGGTCAAAATTTGTGGTACTTCACCATTATAAAAATACGATAATAAATAAATCAGATGAATATTTCTTTTTCATCTCCTTAGTATGACAAACCTGTCAGAAAATAAAATTTTAACCTTCTCTTTAATCTGAAAAGACCATATTTCAGTCAAGAATACATAGGGACATAGGAGTATTATATAATTAGGACTCCTATGTTGCATTTAAAGGGACATTACCTGTGTTGTTGTTGTTTTAATTTGTGTCTTCCTGTTTTACTACTTACTTGTAGATTGATATACAATATACAACAGCGATCAAAATTCTTAAATTCCTATATATTTTGTGAAAATTGCTTGAGAAACCCAGATCTGACACTTTTCACTAGCAACTGATTAACTCAGCCTTACAACTTGTATATAAATACATGTATAACACTGAGCCACACTTATTTTCACAAATTTGTCAATGTACAAGTAGTAAAAATAGAAAAATATCGAAATAATTTTTTGGTGAACACAGCTAATGCCTCTTTAAATCATAGATCCATTATGTTGAAAAAGCCATTCTAGGTACATGTAACTGGATAGTGGATTCCGGATACATTGTAAGTACCAGACTTAAATTTATCAACTGAATATTCTATATAGCTATCTATTCTTCACCAGTGTAAAAAGCTACAGTAGTATATAATGGAAATTTGGGATATATGGAATACAATTTGTTACTTAAAACTGCAATAAGACTATTTCTATAACACTTATTTTCACCCAGACACCTTAGGGACATGTAGATGGTTGCTAGTAATGTACAAAGTAGATATACACTTCTAAAATAAAAGTAGTCCGCTTGTTTAAATTACGCACAAAATTAAATTACATAACTGCACTTAAAGAAAGTCAAACGAAACAGAATGATGCTAATTAACAGCATAATCACATCCCTCATGACTGCACTCCTTGGACTCTTCATAGTGTGTATGTACAGTGCATAACACAAGTACAGCTGATATTTAACAATGTGTGAATACAGCTGAAAATGAAAGTTATTCTGAGACAGAAAATTAGATTTTACCTCTTAACACAGTTCACATAGGTAACCATATTTTAGAACTCCTAACTCGTAAAAATTCAATGGGTGTTAACTATACATGTAATTCAATGTCCTCCTATTACCTTACGAGTGTTGGTAAAAGTAATCTGATAAACTAAATTGTTTTCTGTCTCCATCAAACTACCGTATTTGACCCAATAAGTGCCAAAGTCCCTTAACGCTCCGTCCCCTATACATGTAGTTCAGATTTGAGTATCTTTTCTAGCTAGTTTATTAGATGATGTGGACCAGAAAAACTTCAGTCTGGTTACAGTTTATCTCTAGCCCTCCTCCTTCACCAAGACACCAACACAAGAATGTCGATAGGTGTCCTCAGTAATAAACTTTGTCTACAACAACTTTACCATCGTCTTATAAAGAATTACATGTAACTGTTTTATGTCAATTTGACCATTAATTGGTCCAAATATGCAAGTGACCATCCCTTTTTTCTATTTTGGTAGCCCCTGGGCGCTTATTAGGTCATATACGGTATTTAATTTGTATCCATCTCTCGGTCTATCTTTTCATTTATCTTTCCAGCTCTTTACTTACTTGTCTCTCAGTTTTCTGTATCTGTATAAACATCTATCGGTATATATTTTTATTGATCCTATCGTTTCTCAATCTCCTTACCTATATTATAAGGTATTAACCTATAGGTACTAACGTCATACTTACAATGTATCACTGATTTTGTCTCTTAGTCCAAATCTGTCTTTTGATATCTTGTGTACATACATTTGTCTTCCTATCAATATGTCTATTTATATTATATCTATATTATCATAAATATATCTATTTCTACTTTTGTCAATTCATCATCAATGTCTTCTCTTAGTCTTCTATTTATGTCAATTTCAGTGCCAACTTTGATATTAATAGATTTCATATCAGGATATCTTTTCAGCGTTCACGATCTCTGGAGAGTTAAGAAGTGATTCATGTCAAAGTAACACGGACCATTGTGGCTACACAGTCGTCAAAGCTAGTGATTATTCATATCGGTGAGTCTAAACACTGCTGTATGTGATACAAAAATGAAAGTTTCAAACAGTTCCATGTGACAGACATCTTGCAGCGTGTCATTAAATTTTAACAGTAGAACCTGTCTTGAGAGACCACCTGTCATCAAATTAAAATACCCAATATAAACCAAACCCCCCATATCGATTTCTGGTCCAATAAGGCAATATAAACCCAACCTGCCTTGCTCTACCTCTTACCAAAAATAAACCACCATCCCTCTCTACTTCTGACCCAATATAAATGAAAATTCCTTCTCTCTACCTTTCACTCAATATAAACCCAACCTGCCATGCTCTTCCTCAGACCAAATATAACCTCCCTCTACCCCTGACATAATATAAACCAAACCCCATTCTCTCTACCTCTGATCCAATATATACCAAACCTGTCTCACTCTTCCTCTGACCAAAGATAAACCAAACCTCCTTCTCTGTACCTCTGACCCAATGAAAACCAAATCCCCTTCTCTGTACCTCTGATCCAATATAAACCAAAACCCACTTCTATCTTCCTCTGACCAAATATAAACCAAACCTCCTTCTCTGTATTTATGACCCAATGAAATCCACATCCCTTTCTCTGTACCTCTGATCCAATATAAACCAAAACCCACTTCTATCTTCCTCTGACCAAATATACCCCCCCTCCCCTCTCTCTTCCCCTGACCCAATAAAAACCAAATCCCCTTCACTCTACCTCTGAGTGGTAACCAATACAAACCTAACACCTCTGTCTTTTCCGACCCAACATAACCCCCTCTGTTTTTCTCTCATTTTACGTACAATGTAAATACAAATATTGATTACTCAACTATACATGTTCATGGAGTATCAAGAATGCTGTACTTTTTAAAATATACCATTCTGTGTTTATTGATTAAAATATGATAATCTATTTCTCTGAAGGTCTTAATATTCTATCAGAGTTGCAACATAGAAATTTCTATTCTTATTCTTTGATATTCCAAGCAGGAAACAGATACCATACATTTGTTTGTACCAGCAAATGGTACAAGAGAGGCTTCTTTCTAGTATTATATCATTTTAAATCATATGTTTGTCAGACTTAATGGACTACTGTTTCTCATAAATGATTTTACAGTTGACAACAAAAATGGAAGATACCTTTAAAATACCATCAAATGAAAATTAGAGATGTTCTCTTTCTTCTTTCTCATCCAGAGACAGACAAAGTCACATGGTTAACAAGAACTCCCGCCCTTTAATACCTAATTAATTACAATATCATACAACTTTAAAGACCTTGTACTGGTATGGGGTCATTAGCCTGATTACAACTTGTATACATGTACAAATACTGACATGTAGTCTGAATTTAGAGGTTATGCAGCGAGTATGTTGACTTGTAACAACTGGATAATTTGTGCAAAGTAGGAAAATGTCTTAAAAGATAGCATAAAACAAAATGCATCAAACCAGCATTGTATCTTTGTAAATAAACTATAAAAGTGATTTATCTTTGTAGCAGCTATATGTATGTTTGATATATCAACTAATTACCAACTCTTAGAAACTGTGTAAAAAGCGAATTATCTCAAATTATACCACAGCTGCTCTACTAAACAGATGAAAACCACTGGTGTTCTAGTATTTATTTGATGTTAATCATGTGTCAAACTGCTCACCAAGACTCACTTAACCTTGCACATGGAATATACCAGGTGTGATTCCTTGCTCTACCTCTACCTGGGACTTTTAAAACTCTAAGTCTAATAAAATACAGTGAAATCTGTCTCAATTAAAGACCATTCCATCTGCCATTGACTTGGTGGTCTCTCAGGACAGGTACTACTGCACTGTAAGTTACAAGGTCACAAAGGATGTGGTATTGTGGGTAATTTTCATACCATGTTAGATGAAGCGGAGCTCTGGTATAAAATTTACCAACACAAGATCATTCCATAAATGACCTGGTACTGAATTGACTAAACTAATGACCTATTGATGACAGCTTCACTGCTTTTTCTTGTCACTTAGGTAACCTAAAAACAGAGATTACCTATCTAGACATTTGAAAGTCAGTGAGGTGTTCTGTAAAGACAGAATCGAGATCCTACCATAGTATATTGCATACATCACCATCAAATATTAATTCATTCATCCCTTTACAGAGTGCGAAAAATGTACTCGTCCGCTCGTCCTGGACGAGTCGAAATTGCTTGGGGACGAGTGGTTCATTATAAGTACTCGTCACCGGTGACGAGTGATTTCCTGTTAAAAAAAAATTACCCGGTAACTATTCCCGTCGTAGCATCTTAAATTCTAGTTTAAAATCACTACAATTCTTTCTCCACATATTTTTTCACTTTGTTCAAATATAATCACACAATGTATTGCCGAAAATCGGAACCGGGATGATCCAAATGACAGTAGACATAAAGCGCACAGTTGATTTAGATTATCCACGTGTAAATGTCAGAATCTTTCAGGAAACGGCTCCATAAGTACGGAAATTTAAATATATTTATACTTTGTAAATTCAATGCGAGGTCGAGGTATAAATTCAAGTACACAACTAGGTAGATAGATAGATAGTTTTGGATGTAACATATATAGTTATAATAAATTTCATTCGCGTAAGAACTTAACCTCAACTCAATGAATTACGTTCCGGGTGTTTTTCAAGTGTGATACCGCTGTTGGTTTTTTGAAATAGATTATCTTTTCGTTGTCAGTGAAGCTTTGCAAGTGTTCGAATTCGTTACTCAGAAAGTTTATGACTATGGCAAAAAGGACTATAGATTCGTTTTTCAAGAAAATCGGTAGTTCAGAAACTAAGGAAAAGGCAAACGAAAATGAGAAGGCTGTAGACCTACCGTCTGATGATTTTGCTGAAAAAAGCAAAATTTTGAAAAAGAAAAAACGTAGTTTCAACGTCAGTTGGATCAAAGAATTTCCTTGGGTTAAATATGAGGAAGATGAGCAAAAAATGTATTGCACATCCTGTCTTGAATTCCCTAATATTGCTGATAAAGATAGTCCTTTATTCAAGGGCGCTGGCAGTGAGGATAATTTTAGAAAAGAAACACTAATTTATCATAACAAATCAAAGTTGCACATGAAGTGTCATGATAAAAAAATGTTCAGTAGCCAGTCAAATTATGTGGGTCCATTAAAGAAAATGGCTAATGCTCTGGATGAAAATGTTCAAAAGCAAGTTCGCTGTCTGTTCAACACATCATTCTATGTTGCAAAACAAGGTCTCTCTTTTAAATCCTTCCAGGGTCTTTGTGAATTACAAAGAAAAAATGGGTTAGATTTGGGTTCAAAGTACCAAAATGATAAGGCCTGTGCAACATTTATTCATTCAATAGCCGAGACTGAAGCAAAGTGTGTCACTAATATTTTAAAAGAGGCAAGGTTTTTGTGCATTTTGTCTGATGGCAGCACAGATGCTGGAATTATTGAACAGGAGGCAGTGTTTGTTCGATTTGTTGATTTAGAGTCTGGTAATCCTAGAGTATTGCTTTGTGATATAATTGCCCCTTAAAACTGCCACAGCTGAAGGGGTTCTTGCAGGTATTGAAAAAGGTTTAGAGGCAGTTGGAATTTCAAATAAAGACATAGTTAAAAAGTTGGTAGGTTGCAACTTTGATGGTGCTGCAGTGATGATGGGAAAAAAAATCGGGTGTAGCTACAAGGTTGTCTCAGAAAGTGCCCCATCAGTTATCTATTCACTGTGTAGCACATAATCTTGAGCTTGGTGTTATGGATGCTGTGAAAACAATTCCATACTTGCAAGAGTTTGACAATACTGTCAAAAGTATTTTCAAGTATTATTATTATTCTCCAAAGAAACGTAGAGAATTGAAAGCAATATCTGAAATAATTGATGAAAATCATGCATATTTTAGTGGTGTTCAGAAAATTCGTTGGTTGGCTAGTAGACACAGGGCTTTAGTGGCACTTGAGAAACATTATGCTGTTACTGTGTATCATTTAGAACATGTTGGTCAGGGAAGTTCAGGAGAGGATTCAGCAAAGTCCAAAGGTTTGTTGAAAGAGCTGAAAAACTGAAAGATTTGTCAAGTTTTTGCACTTTATGCTTGATTTAACTTTAATCCTCAAGAATCTCAGTGAAAGTTATCAGAAAGATGATTTATTTGTGACTGATGTTGTTAGAAAGTTAGAACTAGCATCTTTGGAATTATCTAGTCTGAAAGTAAATGGGCCTGCATCAGGAAACTTTTACAGTAAATTTGAACAAAATTACTCTGATGGAATTTTGAAATGTGGCAAAGATTCCAAGCAGTCAGTATATCTAACAAACACAGGTGTTGATTTGAAAGCTACTTTCAGTAAATTTCTTGAAAGTATTATACAATATATAAGTGAAAGGTTTGAATCATTGCAGAATCCTCCTTACAGTAATTTTCAGGTATTTGATCATACATTGTGGCCAGTATCAATGCAGGATCTCAGATCATATGGTAAATGAAGAAGTTGCACATTTGTTGAATCATTTTGAATCTTGTTTGACTGAAAAGGAGAAGTCTGAGGCTTCTGGGCAATGGCTTGATTTAAAGCTGAGATTGAACAGACAACGAACCACTAGTCCTCAGTTAGCTTATGCAAATCTTCTCGCTCTAAAACCAGCAGATGTTCAAGATATACTTGTACTTGTTAACATTATGATGACACTCTCTCCATGTACAGCTTCTTGTGAAAGAGCATTTAGTGCTATGAATAAACTGAAGACCACGTTCAGATCTCAAATGACTCAAAATACCCTTCAAAGTCTGATGAGAATCAAGATGATGGATAACACTTTGTCCACTTTTCAAGCTGATAATTCAATTAATACTTGGCTTTATTCTGCCAAAACTAGGAGACATGTTTCAACTGGAGCCGAGATCAGTCGTACTCAGCAGAGTCATAGTTTTAGTGGCCAGCTTCCTGAGATCATTAGCAGTGATGACAGTTCTTCTGATGATGAATGACTTTTTTGTGTCATAAGTAATGATAACTGATCTAATTCTTTGCAACTGAAACTGTTTCAATTATGCATTAAAATTTACTGGTATATTATATTGTTTGTTGATTTTAATTTGTACCAGAAAAAATACAAATTTACTTCTGAGTCAATACAAGTATAATACTGGGACAAGTGAAAAATTTGTTGGGACGAGTGGTTTCTAAATAGCACTTGTCCCATGGGACAAGTGATTTTTCAAATATTTTTCTCACCCTGCTTTATATACACATGTAGCTAGATTGGAACTCACCATTTTGACAGAATTGTAAAGTCCACTGTCACAATTTAGGAGTGTACATATATATGTACATGAGAAAAACTGCTGTATGAAATTTGAAAACATTCCTATTTGTTGTGTGTGATATGCTCCAGACGAAATTATTTTTACAACCTGTCATAGTGACCTTGACCTTTGGAACAAGGTCATGACAAACCATTTTATTGAGAAAAACAGTTGTGTGAAGTCTGAAAACATTCCCTTTGTTGGTTTGCGAGATATTCCCTAAACAAAAGAAAAATGAGGGGACTGTCACAATGACCTTGACCTTCTAATTATGACCTTAAAACAGGGTCATGACACATCACCTCTACATGAACAACCTTTTATTATGTGAAGTATAAATATATTCTTGTATGGCATAAAGAAGTTATGGGCTGGACAAGCAGACATACATGTAGCCATACCATAATATATTCTGTCTAAAGATGGGTGTATATAAGCCTATGGGAAATGTTGAATCATAAGCTTTTTTAAAGTTAAAATTTACATTGTTTTGATTTCAAGTGGTTATGCTAAACTCATCAAGGAATTAAAAAAAATTGACTACTAACCAACATTACCAATCAGTGAAAGAACACCTTTAAGAAAATTCTTTGTTTGTTTGTTTGTTTAATGTTGTTTAACGTCCCACTCAAGAATCTTTCACTCATATGGAGACATCACCAAATGCAGGTGAAGGGCTTCAAATTTTGGCCTATGCTTGGCACTTACAGCCATTGAGCAGTGAGGATTCTTTAACGTGCTGACACCTACTGTGACATGGGACCTCAGTTTTTTACTGTCCCATCCAAAGGACAGGAAACCAACCTGCCGCCGACTGGACTTGAACTCATGACCTCATGATCAAGAGTAAAGCGCGCTACCACTGAGCCAGGTTGGCTCTCTTTGTATGTACATATCATATGTACTTAGGCAAAGGTTTTTGGCACTGGGCCAAACATACCCTCATCTGTTCTAAATATAAACATAATTAACACCTATAGGTATAAATGTACATACCAGTATTGTCAAATACAATTATGTGATGGTGCACTTCATTAAACATCTTATCACAAACATTCATTTCCAATTAGGAGTTCAATATTCTATATAAAATCTAATTTGCACTGTTTAAACTACAAACCTGGGAAACTATCTAAAGTGTATCAATGTGTATCTATATATCATACATTGTATATATAAAGAGAGAGCTAGGTATACAATGAAGCTAGCATATACCACTTAAATCTGTTAGAGTTATGAGTGGTGACAATCTCTAGAAATAAAAAAAATAATCTCTTTTCCTCTTATTATTTCAATAATTGATTTTTAGATGAAATATACTGTTCTTTTTGCCTATATCCCTTGCAAAATGTCTTATTTTCTTATTTTATCCTAAATTTTATGTTACACGTACCTCCACAGTGATCCTACCAGGATTGAGTGATTGGGGGTCACTATGTACCCCATATCATATTTTTTATGGGGACATTTTCATAACCATGGGGACATAAGGATAATAACAGAAACTATATTTAGACAACTAAAGTAGCAATTTCAGTTAACAAATAATTAATCCATGTTAGGTACAGGTACAAATGTTTATCACAAGTAGGGAGTTATGATGATCACCCGATTCCAAAGATAGATAAAATAAACAGCACTGGTTCTATGAAATGAACATTATATATTCATTAAAATATAATGTTTCCAACTATTGACAAAGTCTCGAATAATTTTGTTATTTTAACAATACTTACATGTATAGACATTTTATAATTCAAACTTTTATAAGTTGAAGTTCTTGACGTTTCAAATGAATTTCTTATCTGAAGTCAAATTTACATGTGTACGAAATCGCCCCATGTAATTCATGAAAATTAAGTTAAATTTAGCAATTATTATTAATTATAATGTCAGTATATGTCTTAAATAGTTTCAAAGCTTTATATACGAGGGTTGTAACTAGGGCCCGAAAACAGATGAGGCATGTTTCAAACTTTTCTAGGTGGTCCCTTGAAGTTCTATTGTACACTGTATAAATATGCCATTCTGGAGTCAATCTGGACACTGCTGTCACTGCACCGAGCTGTCCCAGAGGTCTGTGACTGAATAATGGGGACATTTATGATTATTTTTTGTATGGCCATTTGCCCCCTTAATTTTGACAAAAAATGTTTATCTGCATGTGTTGACACCCCCATTGATACTGGCACCAGTACCTAATTGTAGAAAACACACTCTCCCTCCCTCTCTCTTTGTACATGTATGTATATACATTATACAGTCAACTCCATTTTGAAATACTGGTTATAGTAAAGATGTACATGTATAATGAAATACTGGTTATAGCAAAGATGTACATGTATCTCTTCCAGGTGCATTCCTCACACTACACTACATGTATATGAATCTGAATAATGATCACCAGCTTTAAAGTTTAAATCTATCTCACTTCCATTGGTATATATATATATATATACATGCAGGGGTTAAAAATTTCCCAAGTCCGAAGTGGTATTTAGAAATACCCAAAGTCTGAGGGACTTGCCTCATCTGCATTCATTTAATTTTACTGTATTACTTATTAACAAAATTCAGCATGGACTTAAAAATTTCTCAATTGGACTTGCCAGAAATTTACTCTCCAAGTCCACGACTTGAGTGTCTAAAAAAGAATTTTGAACCCCTAGTTTGTGTATAGAACTGTGTATGTATGACTTACATACAAGTACATTGTACTTTCAATTCATTACAGAATGATCAATCCACACTTTTAAAAATCATAAACTTATAAATATCATATCCAGATATATTGACCACAGTTGATCAGCTACCATTTTGCACCCAGAATATGATCAAATATATATATGTAATTTAAATTTATACTGCTGGTATTTCATTTTTATCACTGCAAAAATCTAAGCAAATAGCTGACCTATAATCAATGTTCTATACTACCAATAGATCTGAAAATATTAATGGCGACCACACAGACAGTACATAAATCCAGGCGGTCCACGATATAACTGTATTAATCAATTCAATGAAATTTACCTAAAATAAAACTGTATCTGCAAAGTTGTAATTCTGCTATATTGACTAACCTAGCTTGATAAAAAGTCTGAGGTTTTATGTACAAGTGACACTTGGCAGAAATTAATTTTCACATAAAAACACATCTGGGCAGTATGTTGCCCTTAAATTTGGTAGCCATGGCAACTGAATATAAATTTGGCAATCAAGAGTTCAGCTGGTCCCCCAGAAATATGAACTGGTTTGTTATACTTAGGATTTTTATGCCACGCACAGCAATTTTTAAATCATATTGTGGCTGTCAGTTTTTAAATACTACGGTAATATAATACATAATATCTACATACATGTACTCGATGAAAGGAGCACCAACCTTCTGCATGTTAAATGGACAACTTTAATGAAAATGACATGTTTGATATGCCCTGATAAATGGTTAATAACTTAATACAGAACTTGGTCAGTTGGTAGCTATTTCTAAAAAATAAACTTAATTTTCTTTCTAATTTTTAAATGTAATAGAGATGCTTTTAGTTGATTTGTAGTCCGCCTTGTTATTATCCACATGTAGAATAGTGTGTTAATAGAATAGAGCCGATTGATGTGATTTGAAACATGATACTTAAACCACTGAGCCCTCTAACCACTTGGCACTTACTACCTCAAAGCCAGAGCAATCTAACCTCTCAGCCACACAGCAATCTAACCACTCTGCCACAGAGCACTCTAACCACTTGGCCACACTGCACCCTTACCACAGGGCACTCTAATCTCACAGCCATACAGCACCTTAACCACTCTACCAAAGAGCACCTTAACCACTCTGTCACAGAACACCCTAACCACTCTGCCACAGAGCACCCTAACCACTGTCACAGAGCACCCTAACCACTGTCACAGAGCATCCTAACCACTCTGCCACAGAGCACCCTAACCACTGTCACAGAGCACCCTAACCACTTTGTCACAGAGCATCCTAACCACTCTGCCACAGAGCACCCTAACCACTCTGCCACAGAGCATCCTAACCACTCTGCCACAGAGCACTCTAACCACTTGGCCACACTGCACCCTTACCACTGGGCACTCTAATCTCACAGCCATACAGCACCTTAACCACTCTACCAAAGAGCACCCTAACCACTCTGTCACAGAGCATCCTAACCACTCTGCCACAGAGCACCCTAACCACTCATCCACAGAACTCTAACCACTCTGCCATAGAGCATCTTAACCACACTGCCACATAACTCTAACCACTCTGCCACAAAGCATCCTAACCACTCTGCCACAGAGACGCTTACCACACTGCCACAGAACTCTAACCACTTCGCTGTACAGCACTTATTTTTTTCAAACTGAAATTAGTTTAAAAGTTGATATGACACTTTTAAATGTCCTTTGTTGTAATTTCTCATAATACTTAACATAAATCAATATACAGACAAAAGTATACATTTGTTTCTATCCATATCACCAGAATGCATGCAATCGTTGCACTTTTAAATTTCACACAAGACCGTTTCCAATACTGAAGTGTGTTAGGAGTGATTTGTGTATCCATTGTCCGGTTATATATGAATGAATTTTAATTGATAAAAACTTTTATGATTTTTATCGGTAACGTACTGCCTTAAATTTCTGATAACTCATAAGTATGAGGTATTACATTCGCTGGTATTTAATTTCGCGGTATTTTCTGAGACCGCAAATATAGCAAAATCAAAACTCCGTGAATAAAAGCAACTATACAGTATATATATATGTCAACTACTGTTTAAGTGCTGTTTTCAGTTAAGTATGTGGAGAATGGACACTTGAAATTTAAAATTTGGCAATCTGTAAAACAGTACCGTTAAAGGTATTTTATTGCTCAGTTTATAAAAAGTTGAGTTTTGTTTTAAATGTGGTAATATTCTTTTCTTGGGTGCTGAGCTACATAGCAGGGATTTTTCACACTCTTTTGGGAATGAGGCCTGGGCCTTTTGAATTGGGAATTTTAGCAACATTTTATTGAAATTGGGAAATCCTGAAATACACAAAACTATGTGAAAATACAAGAATGTCTTCAACTTCATTGACATTTCACTTCAGTTGGAAAATTTTGACTGCAAATTGGGAAAAAATGTATTGATTTTGCATTGGGAATGGGGCCTTAAATCTACCCCATATGACAAGGTGGAAAATCCCTGCATAGGTACATTTTGTACTATAATAATAGTGATGAAAATACTATTCCAACATTCATGTAAAAATACCATTCCAGTATTCAGTTAAAAATACCATTGCAGCATTCAGTTAAAAAAAAACATTGCAGCATTCAAACTGTTCACCAATATACTCTGCCTGATTTTGTTCCATTTCGATGTTTAAAACAGATCTATTGTTCCTCTTGATGAACCTATTAGCAATGGTTCCCCAACGATAAAATTTGTTACATTCCAACATCTTTGTTTTTGTTATTTTGTTTTGCATGCTAGAAAAACTTTCTGATTGAGTTCAAACAGCATGTCATGAATTGACCTCATTCAAATCTTGGTCATCTTGCACAAGAATTCAATGAAATCTTATTTGACAAGTTTACACATTGAAATACAGAAAATGTTGATTCAGTAAGACCTGTTTTAGCAGCTACCTGTGTATAAAAACCACCTGGTCATAAAGACCATTTTTTGCTATCCCCAATAGTACCATTTATGTAGAGGTTAACCTCTATATAAAGACCACCTCCCTATAAAGGGGGTCTTTATATACAAGTTTCACTGTATTCATGAAAAATACTATAAATATTATCATAATTTTGCAATTTCACTGTATTTAAAACCAAATCAATGGCAAACTTTTGACATACTGAGCAACAATGTGTGATTGATCACATACCCATCAACAAATATCAATTGTCAAATACATATATACATGTACATACAGTACAAGGTTAATTAAAGTCAAAATACCTATATAGTTGCAGGTGACATTAATTACAACTTCATACCTGTAATTTTACACCTGATAATCCACCTAATCAATTGCCTCATTTTATGCATTATGCCACTCCAACAGCCAATTTCCACACCTGTCATTTTCTATCGTTAGAATTTCCAATGGAACTACATTTCCGACAATCATCAATTGACAAGCAGTACAACCACACTTCATAAATAAATCAACATCCCAGAAAACTTTATATTCTTCTAAGAAAGGAATCCCACAATTCCACAGATAATTTCTTTGTAACTGTATTGTGTGCAATTATTCAGTCAGTCGGGGCACCTGTCAAAGCTACTTTTTGATTTTGACACAGTATGATACTTGTGTACATGTAAATCCATCAAAACGGTGACAGTACAAGTAATCCTACAAAAGCTATATATGTTAAACTCAATTTTGTGTTTTGCATGACATTAACACGCAACGCCAGTTACAAGCAGTTTTTGTAACATAGTTTTTGAGTATACCACTGTTGGCATATGTTGATAGTTGTACAAGATAAAAAAAATAAAACCACAATGTGTCTATCTTGCAAGGACATCATTATTTGGTTTCCCTGCCGAATGACTCTAACATATGTATCTGCATTTCCTACTTAATCACAATAAAGGAGATCAAATTCTCAGATAATAAGAATAGAATTGGAAGATACCAGACAACTATTGTGTTTGTCATGGCTCTGCATGTTCTGTTGCTAGCGAAACTACAGCTGAATATCAACATCAACAAAGACAGGATGCTTCAATTTCCACTAGCTTTTATCCCGTGTTATGACACACTGATATTGTATTTATTCAATTTTCAAATGTCAACATTTGCCTTTTTTAACACAGTGAGTCACAGATCAACTTAAAATGAACACATCTACAGTGGTCCTGTTCATTGGAGAATGTGTACATACATCTGCATATGTACACGCACACTTATTATACTTTGAAGGTGGTAATGCTTTCTCAGAGGTAAATGTTACACAATTAATCAATCCTCATCATTACACATCATATGATTGCATCATCTCCATGTGGCAGTGGCCTACATTTAAATATAAAGTATCGGGTCCCCAGGTAAATGTATATAAAATTCTTACATACATGTTCATGTAATATATATGTACATTGTATGTAAAGCACTTTCAGGTTGATATCAATTTTCACATTAGAATGATGGATTTACAATATTTTCCCACTGCAATGAATCATTACAATACCTATGTACATATACGTAATTGTATAAAAATCAGAAAACCATGAAATCAAACTTGACAACAATACTTCAACTAATAGAATATGTTAAAACATATCAGACCCCGGTAATTTGACCAATCAAAAATACTGTTACATATTTGTCGGCCTAGGCACACATGCTGCAGCAGGAACAGCTGGTAGTGATGTATAAGTTGAAGTAGAGATTATTCTCTTGAGAGTCAGCAAAAATCCGAGTTGAAAGTACATCACATGTATGTACACACAATCATGTACAATGTACATGTACATCCATATACGCACTGAAATCACACACACCCCAGACTTATCTAACAGGGATTTTCCACTCTTTTGGAAATGGGACCTAGGCCTTTTAAATTCTGAATTTTAGCAAAATTTTATTGAAATTATGAAATATAACAAGAGGCCCAATAAGTCGTTCATCTGTTATACTTTTCATGATATTAAGACAAAACTGCCAAAAACATGAAAAATCCATTTAAAGAGAAAATAACTCCCATAACGGGCAACCTGACAATTTTGGCCCTATTAACTCTTTTGTAGATCTTTGCATGATGAACATTTTCTCTTCTTTCACTTTTTTTCTACCTATTATACTTTTTATGATAATGTTAAAAAACATCCAAAAACATGAAAAATCCACTTAAAAGGGAAAGAACTCCTATAAGAACTCCTATACCTGACAATTTCGGACCTGTTGACATTTTTAAAGATCTTTGTGTGCTGAACACTTTTGCTTCTTTCAATTTTACTCTAGCTATTATACTTTTCAAGATAATAGGGCAAAACTGTCAAAAACATGAAAAATCCAATTAAACGGAAAAAACTCCCATAAGGGGCAACCTGACAATTTCAGCCCTGTTGACATTTTTGTTGATCTTTGCTTCTTTCACTTTTATTCTACCTATTATACTTTTTACGATAATGTCAAAAAACATCCAAAAAAGGGGGAAATAACTCACATAAGGTTTGACCCGACAATCCCACCAAAATACAATATGGGTAGATTTTTGCATGACGCTTATTTTTCGGTAACAGTTTTTCTCTAGCTTTAATGATTTTAAAGATACATGTATTAAATCAAAAATATCTGCCTACTCATTCCTTCAATATTTAGCCATGGCAGCCATGTTTGATCCTACATGTAGGCTCTTTTTATCCTAAAATTTATGCAGCTTTACATTGTTATACTTCCTTTCAGGTTTGGTTCAAATTGGACCGATGGTTCTGGAGAAGTAGTCAAAAATGTTGAAAAGTTCACAAAAAAAACTTATATTTACCATTTACTTAAGTGCCTGTGACCTTTACCCCCATGACCTTGAAATTTTGTCAAAATGATCCTCAGATAATTTCTACCAACTTTCTCATATATCTTTGTATACAAAAAGTTGATCAGTTTTGAGTTATTTGTAATACAAATATACCCTGTGTTACTGAAGCATTTGGATGGGGCCTCATTTCGGCCCTATATCACTGGTATCAAGGAAAATTTCCACATATTATAATACAATGCATTTACTTATGACGTTTTATTAATACATAATTTTTCAGTTTATTTTTTTTATGATGAATGGAAAGATAATTCATTGAGCATCTACATGTACATATAGCTACTTCATTTGGAGATGTAGTAACATGCACACATCCCTCACTACATTACACACATACATACAAAAACACAAAACACACCTCACTACACACAATTCAATACATTACACACATACTTACAAAAACACACAACACACCATACTACACATCCCTCACTACATTACACATATACATACAAAAACACCTCACTACACACACCTCACTACATTACACACATACATTTATACACAACTCGCTACACACTTACACCCCAGACACACATCAATATCAAGTTCACTTTACACATTTACTACTGCTTAAAATGTAACAAGAAATCTGTACTTAAAGCGATATGAGCTGTCGTGGGTGAAAAAATTTACATACCCATTTTATGTGATATTCTATATATTCAAAAGAGACCATCTGGTGGTTAGAATAACAAATGCATGTGTAAAATTGCAAAAATCTTGCCAAACGTAACCCATAATATCAGTTATTTTTGTCTGCCATACTTTGAACATTGCAAATTACCTTTCAGTGATCTTTTACGAAGATTACCAAGTGACCAATAAATACATGTACACGTACATGCTATTTGCAGTTAATATACATTCTATTCTTATTACTCTTTGTGCTTATTTTCGTACATCATCATTTCATACATAAATCAGGCAAAGTTGAACTTTTTCGTCGTTTCAAAACCATCGTTTCTGAAATTGTCCTCCACATGCTGGGTATATCGGGTGAACTCGACTCATTTTTAACTCGTCCCATCGCATTCTCAGCTTTATCATTCTTGACACATACGATCATGAACTGCTTAACTCCATCGGACAAGGATGGTGGCACGATTGTAAAACATGAGGTATGCATACTTTTTACAGTTATATTGTTTTGATTTTGTCAACGTCAGCATTCAGGGTAACATTAAAGATCTGAAAATTTTTTTTAGTGACTTAATATATTTATTCATATATTCATCCGATTTTCTACAGGTATTTAAAATAGCGTTGAAAAGTATATATATTACATAGTAGTTTTTAGTACATTCACTTTCCAATAAAAATCACGTCTTGTATTTTAAAAAAAAAATACAGAACACATAAAAATCTGCCGACTTTAACATAGTCCGAGCACATAAAGGACCCAGATCCCCTGACCGAATTATGAAGTACATTTGATATGGCGAAAGAGTTTATCTGATAGGTCACTGCAGACAGAAATAGAGCTGAATTTTTTAAGGTACGGGGAAAACTTAAATTCAAATAAAACAAATAACTTCGAAAAGAAGATCTTTTACAACGTTTTACATGTTTGATAATGTATTTGAACACACATTTTATCATATTTTCGACTTTGTGTCATGGGACAAAAATAATCATTGTGACAGCTCATATCGCTTTAAAAGTTAAAAGACACGGATGACTGACTTATCAAACATAGGTGAATGTATGTAAATAAACTTGTTCTGACCGACAAAATCTCTGGTGTTACTGTTTAAATACAACTTGTGTTTACCTTTAAGTTTACCTGTAGATCTATAAACCTGGACATTCGGATGATCTGCTTGAGATAAGCGGTGTTTATAGGTTGTTGCTCATTTTATCTCCTTCGGAATGTGCTGCGGAATCGCCCTAGTTGTTGTTTAGCAAATGTTATTATGGTTAAGTGGGCATGTTACTGACTTTAGGTTTTGTACTTTACTTGAGGCACAACTTAAGTTCAATTACAATTGTAATTTAGTCAGGTTATACATAACTTCGATTATATAACTGACTCCAGTAATCAATTTAGAAATTAATGTATATATGACCCACGATGTCATGGCTTCACTGTCTTGTATATGTTGACTTCATTGTCTTGTAAATGTCAGCTTCAGTGTCTTGTAAATGTTGACATCATTGTTTTGTATATGTTGACATCACTGTCTTGTAAATGTTGACTTCATTGTCTTGTAAATGTCAGCTTCACTGTCTTGTAAATGTTGACTTCATTTCTTGTAAATGTCAGGTTCATTGTCTTGTATATGTTGACATCATTGTCTTATATATGTCGACATCACTGTCTTGTAAATGTCAGCTTCACTGTCTTGTAAATGTCAGCTTCATTGTCTTGTATATGTTGACATCACTGTCTTGTATATGTTGACATCATTGTCTTGTACATGTTGACTTTATTGTCTTGTAAATGTCGACTTAATTGTCTTGTATATGTCGACTTCATTTCTTGTAAATGTCAGCTTCATTGTCTTGTATATGTCGACTTCATTGTCTTGTATATGTGGACTTCATTGTCTTGTATATGTGGACTTCATTGTCTTGTATATGTTGACATCATTGTCTTGTATATGTGGACTTCATTGTCTTCTAAATGTAGACTTCATTGTCTTGTAAATTTCGACTTCACTGTCTTCGTCTTCTTTTAAAAAAGTCATTATTTTATCAAATATCTTTGTTCTACAGTACAAATGTGGTGTTTATTCTGTCAAACACTCCACACCGCGAAAATGATGACAAAAATCACTGCCGTTGACCATAAATCTCTTTGTAGCTCAAATGAAATCATACGCAAAATTCCACTCAACAAATGTAAATATTTCAGTACAAGTAATATTCCACTTTTTAATGTCAAAATTATCTCGATACCTTCCTAGCCAGGTGCTGTCTCAGTATGAATACTATTCAAATTACATGTAACTGTAAAAGTTGCCATAATGTAACAGGCAGAAAGAGTCATAAATACTTAGCTATATACATGTAGTCTCACTCCTTATTGAATAAGGTTACATTATACATGTAATGATAGAGAGAGAGAGAGAGAGAGAGAGAGAGAGAGAGAGAGAGAGAGAGAGAGAGAGATATCACATACATGTACATATGGAAAGAAAGAAGAGGTAACTGATATTTGTGCTGTACCATGATGGCTGTACATTTGTACCTGAGTCTTGAGTTTCACTTTACATACATTTGTACACATACAAGAACCAGACAGTACAAAGGCATGTCTCACATGTTACACACAACAGCACACTTTATTTATTAACAAGATCCACTGTATAACTTAGTTTAAGCTGTAGTTCATACACTTCCTGATTGTAAAGATGCCAAGTCTATAGTATGCTCATTCTGTGATTGATCTATAATTCTCTAAGACACATACAGAGGTCACTCAAACAGACAGGAGAAATTTGTTACACATTTTGTTTACTGTACACGTCTAGAGAGTTTTTATCTTGAATTTAATTTTCTTTCATTACTCAGACAGGTGATTGACATTCCATGTGCTGACAAACAGCTACGGGATTTAACTCATCACCTCCCCCTTAAAAAACAATGGACTCTTCTTTAATTCAATGATTTAGGCCAGTCCAAATGTGTCTTTAGGGGGTAAATGAATTAATGTTGTAGTATATACAGCTGTGACTTATATTTTATATAGAGATCTACCAAAATAGAGTTGCACATGCATTACAGGATCTGTCAGAAACCAAAACAATACTGTCCATTTCCCAAAAGTAAGGGGGCATACAGGTAAAACATTTTGCTTTTGGCAATTGCAACCTGTTCTGTTTTAGACATCTAGGTCTGTAATCAGGGATTTTCCACACTCTTTTGGGAATGGGGCCGGACCTTTTGACAACATTTAAATGAAATTGGGAAATCTAGAAATACATATAAAACTATGTGAAAATATTAGAGGTCTAGGTCTACATGTAAACTGTATACAGTAAAACCTGTATATAGGGGCCACCAAAGGGAGGTGGCCGCTATAGCAGGTTTTACTGTATATCTTAAGTTTTTACATGTCTAAATCTAATGTATGGTTGTTTAATTTCACATTTTTCTGAATGGAACTTATTCGTGGGTAATAAATTTCATGCAAGATTGGTTACGAATTATACTTCTGATACTTCAAAAGTGTAAGGTATTTTATTCGCAGGTATTTAATTTTACGGAATTTCCGTTGACTGCGAATATAGCAAAACTAAATTCTTCTGCATATAAAAACAACTATACAGTAGTTATAGGTCCATGCATGTTACAATGTACAATGATGTCAAGGTGTATACAACAATGGACCTGACCTTAGTTTTTACAAAATATATAGGAATATAGAATTTTTATGCCTGTATATGACTCTTATTTGTTTTTGTACATGAAGTAAAAGTAGACTGTAGTAGAAGTAGAAAACCATGAACTAATTTTTTTTTAAGCAAACACAGCTAACGTCGCTTTAATTGACAGATGGCCCAGTAACTGACCAAAGAAACTTTTCAAACCTTTCAACCCTAAAGATCAATATAGATTGGTCTATGACAATAAAAAAGAGCATACCATTTAGATACTAAGGGATTTAAACCTTGTATAAAGAAATGTTTGTGAAAGTCCACATAAAACTTCAAACTACATCCACAATCTGTTCACTGTCAAACACAGTAGACATGATACTATACTAACAACAGAAATTTACCATCTATTATATGATACTTGTTATAATACATGCACTGGGGACTGACATACACCAGACACCTTGCCAAACTATTCTAACGTAAACTGCAATATAATGCAAAAAACACACATACACTAACTCGTCCTGGCTCTTCAATGTTACGTACAGAATAAAAAAAATATATGGAACACTGTTCTCTGTACATGAGTTAATGAATTTTTTATTGCACAAATCATAAATGTACTAAATTCTGTATCCCTTTTGTTAGGGGTTTGATATAAATGTATTTTATTGTAATAAATCTAATTTGAGAATAAATCCATAAACTCTATGTATCATATTCCCTCAATATCGATGTTGTGGAAATGAAAGCTTGTAACTGTCAATTATGACCTTTCACTTTTTTCCTATTTTTGGCTGCAGTTTTCAACCGTGCATCCTTCTGTGAAAAAATCAAGTAAAAAATCCCAAACGTTTCAGAGAAATTTAGGAAAAAGTGATTTATGAAAGGTTGTAAGTGACAGATATGACCTAAAATAACCAGATAAAGTCAGTCACAAAAGGTCGTAAGTGGCAGATACAACCAAAATGACTGTACAATTAAATTGAGAATTATGAGTTGAAAGGTCGTATCTACATCTAATTAAGCTTTTACATAAAATTAATCTATCCTTGCTATTTATTATTTATTTTGACTTACATGTAGTTATTGAATTCAAATATGAAATACATAGATGTGCAAGTTACATTACAATATCTGTGTTAGACTAATTGAAAATTAATTTTTTTTCCTTCTAGTTCTACTGAAAAGTTTTAAAATTGCAGTTACGACCTTTTAATAATGTTTTGCCTATTACAATGTTTCAATCTTATTACACTTTTGTAATTGTTAAAGTACATGTAAACATTTGTATATTTTAACAAGGTCAACTACATGTATCATCAAGCTTTTCACTTGTTGAAGTAATTGGTTGTTGTGCAGGACATTTACTTGTCCAAATGCAAATTACATATATATATACACATGTATGTACATACCATAATTGACCTAAAAAGGGCACCGGGCGCGGGTAATTGGAGTACAGGGGGCCCTTATTTTGACATTTTTTTCTTTCTTCAAGCACATTTTGATTACGTTGCAAGAAATGGTAAATTACTCCACTATCTCCACTGCCACATTATCTACAGTGAATATAGCTGTTTTTACTGACTTAATTACTTTGTAATCCCCCTGATGTATTATTAATAGTGGAAAAGAAACAATGTAGCAAAATTTGTTACTGTCAAATTAAGATTTACTGTTAGAACTGCGAGATCAGGAAACAGGCATTATGAGTACAAGTACAGGTGATACATGCCTTACGTAGATGCTTCAAGTTCATTGAAACTGACAATTTGGATAATTTCTTTGATTTAATACGCTATCTGACAATAAAAGTGCAAAACTGGTATTATGCGAGATTTTGGTACATGTAATTGCGGATGGATTAAAATGACAGCAGTAGGCAAAATGGGAAGTTTGATTGACAACGCTTTACTTGAAATCCCGAACCCGAATTCAGTTGAGTTTAATAAAGTTGTGGAGTAAATTTTTTAATTGGACTAGTTTCATATTTCTTTGTAGAAAAAATTGTAATAAGTATCATTTTTTGATAGAGAATACATTTTAATTGACAGGTATTTAATAAAAGTAAAAAAAAAAACTAACTATGACTGGTTTCATTTTGTTTGTTGATATGATTACATAATGCCATTCACCTAAATACATTTTGCACTCACCCAAGTATGAAATCATAGTATTTCAAAGTAAATGTGTTAAGAATAAGAGTGTATAAAATCTTTTTCAAAACAAATTAATATATGACTTAACAGATAAGATACTCTTTATATATATATATATATATATATATATATATATATATATATATATATATATATATATCATCAGCTTCAGAAGCAAATTGAAAGTGGGGGGGCTAAACCAACTTAAAACACATACACACGCCAGAAACGTCTATGTCCTATGTCTATATTTGCAAAAAAGTGGGGGGCTTAGCCCCCCCCGGTTCTGACGCCTATGTATATATCTATAAAGAAGGAATAATACCCAATTTAACATACAGGCATTTTGTCAATAAATATCATTTGGGGTACTATCGATGGTCTTTTGGGGTCCTTATAGGTGTCCTTTTTTTTTTTTTGTATTTATTTGCACCCACTTGTTGAGTTGTTATCATGTGACAAAAATTAGCCAAAATTCGAAGTGAAAACCATGCATCAATTGGAATAAATCTGTGGTTTTTGCAGTTCCTATCCGCGATTTTAAACAAAATCTGATTGTTACGGAAGTGAAATATGTTTTGAAAGGAGAGATGACCGGTTTTCTGTTGACAATCAACCCATTCAAGGTAATTATAAATAAAAGTCCTTGTGAACTGAGCTGGTCGCCCGGGCTAAAACTGAAAGGCATAAGAAGCCAGGAGGAAAGCTAACGACTGTCACCATCTTTTGACAATACCTAAGATGATGGCCTTCGTGTGCAGAGAGAATGAAGTTTAAGTAAAGGTTGCTTTCACAGTTTCACAAAAGAAATGCATTCCTATTCCTAGCAGGATTTACATTTTGGAAACCCATAAAATTTTAACAAGGTGTTCAGTGCTTTCATCAACATGACACTGACAGTACATGTATTAGGCACCCAAGTTTTCAGTCCGATGTGTCAACTATATATACCAGTATACTACAAGTTGGTACTGTAACAGTTTCTGGACAATTTTTTTTATAATTTCTCATATTATTTCCCTTAATTTGAAGCACACGAATATGAAATTCTATGTAGCAATTAGTAAAAGGTTACCTTAAGTTAATATCTTATAAAATATGCAAAGAAACAATAAAAATTGGAAAAGATTGAAGTGCAGCATCATTTCCCCAACCTTTACTGTAACAGATCCCAGATGATAATACGTTTAGTGAAAGTTTAGGCTCAACAAGGGTATAAATTGGGTAAAATCTATGTGTTAATTTAAATTAGGAATGATCACATTTAATTTGTATCATTATGATTATATCCATGATTTTTTTATTTCAAAGGCTAATAATCTTATTTTTTCTCGTGTCGTCATGACATCACTTCCCTGATGCAAGGTTTAGGCTTGGTGAAATACAGATAAACCGACATAACACAGGGGCGGCAAATTCCTTAAGTCTGAGGTCCTTGACCTACATATCTTAATTTGGGACCCTGTCGTTTTCCTGCTGTGTGGGTCCGAGGACCAAACAAGTCTGAATCAGTGAATGATTATTCTGTCAATTTCTATTATGATTTTGTGGCAGTTTTTTGGCTTATATAGTTTTGTGTTCCCACCTTTGATAATTGTTATATGTATTGATTAATTATTAATTATAAATGAATATTAAAAATATGACAGATTTATTGTGATTGGACCCATATGTTACAGGACCCAGGAAAAAATAAACAAAAAAGTCCTGGACCCAAGCAGCTGGAAGAAGATTTTCATCCCCTGCTATAGCATATTTAAATAAATACTTGTTTGGAAATCTCTAGCTGCAGTACATCTCCTAAGATTATATTAGCAGACAACATGTAGGAAAATATCTAGGGAAATCCTGTTCATTATATACATTGTACCCATGTTTACAAATTGTCCGGGAACTTATCGTCCAGGAACTGTTACAATAATAGTACACATCTCTCTCTACATATAATGTTCCTTGTTTATTTGTTGAAAATGAATATGGTACCAAAATGTTGTTCTATACAAGGACACTTCAAAATACATTCAGTCTGAGAGTGAAATGCAAATACAGAAAAACAAAGAGAGCAAATCCCTTGTTGTATGCAGGTGAATAATTGTGGTGAAAGTTGGCAAACTTGCCAACTGTATGCATTTGCCAGTGGCGTGTAGGCCTAATTTATACCTGTAGATGCATAGTAGATTATCCCAGATAAAATTATACCACAAAACAGATTGCCGTTTGTTTATACAACAAAGTATCAAAAGTACTGCCACATCAGAAAGATAAAACTTTAATTTCATCGGCAGTTAAAACGCAAAATGATAAATCTCTCTGTGACCTATAAACCATCCAGTAACACGAAAACGGAGTTGATCTTAAGACTTTGAGGTACAAGTTATTTACTTCCGGAAGTACCTCTATTTCAAACGATTTACCATGATTTCAAGCTAAATATCATGTTAAAACAGTTGAAAAGTCGTAGATGATCAAGAAAATGTTAACATGCAATGCATTAAACCTTTTAATCGTAAAATTTCAACAGGTAAACATGAGGTATCTATGAACATACTATCACCCGTTTGTAAAAACATGTCGGTCACGACCTTCACCTCGTCAAAATAAACATTTAGACCACTTTGCAAATAAAACTTTCAACCATTTGTACAATACAACAGTGTAATCATTTGTTTTTATATCAAAACAGTTCAAATATCCCAAAAACTACGCACAGTTCACCGAGATTTGCACTACTTATTTACGCGGATAAACAGGTGCTATGAATCTGTACTCAAACCACTTGCGAAGTAAACACTTACCTTTTTCCGATGGAGGAAATGTATTAAGCGGCTCTTCATCTCTGCTAACTTGGGTTATAATGGACGACGTGTCCATGTATGAAACGCGAACTACCTGTAATCGACGTCGTGTTTACTTTTGTCCGTTAAAAACAGTGCAATAAACTTCTAAAAAATTCATCATGGAAGAACACAACTTCGGCATCATGGCTTCTTTTCTATGCATATTCATGATTATTAATGAGATATACTCGTACTCGCTGGACTGTGGCAGATATATGTTTATTACCTGGTTTGACCTATCTTTTATTAATCGATCTTGTATTAAGATTTTTATTTAATGTCACAAGTTGTTTTTATTAAATTGCAGAATGTAACTATTAGCTGTAGATTCTAAAACAAAAGTCTCATTAATTGCATATGAAATTTGCCCGCGAACATGCTACAAAACAAGACCCGCTCCAAATATATGTCCAATCATATGTAAGGTTACATCTTAGCTTGGTATGTAATAATGTTTCTAGCTGTAGACTGACTGTCAGTTAGACTGACGAGATTCATATAAGTAAAATTTGAAAACAACGTGTCCGTTTCAAATTCAACAGGTAAATTATTAATACTGTATGATTTATTCTAGCAATATATTAACTAAATGGTGGAATAACTACAGAGACGCGCAAAAATTATTCATACACTCATTTTTTTCTACATATTCCTGTGATATATAAAGCTAATATATATTCGCTGATATTTCATATAAAACCACATTTTTTTTTCAAAACATTATTGTGAAGCCATTTCTTATCGCATTTCAGTAGAGTTTTCACACTTGAAAAAATGGTTGAATAAAGTTTCATTATTTTGATTTTTAATTTTCTGAATCAGAAATTCAAAGATTTATTAATTTAAACAGAAAGTTTAAATTTTTTTTGTGAAAAGTGTAAGTAAAATTCTGATGTCTAATTTTAACTTTGTTTAAATTGTCAAATCTATGAAATGATACGTTAGAAAATTACAAAAAAAAGAAGCATTGAAACTTGGAAACGTTCTCTTTTTAACGGTGAAAATTTTTTGAAATGCGGTGAAAATTTTTTTTAAATGCAATAATAAATGGCTTCACAATATTTTTATTTATTTTTTTTGTGTGGAAAATTGTGGTTTTATATGAAATATAGTAAAAGTGTATAGTGTATGATTTTTTGCACTTCCCTGTATTTATATGTACTCTTGACAATGTCAAAGTAGATATAAATTAATTACCATCCGTACCATTCAAAATACAACTGTAGGCCCTGTATATATTTGCAATTAAATTGCGATTTTCAGTTCAACTTTTGAAGTTGCACGTCTTTGGAAAATTACTGAAACTGATATCGAACTGGGAAGTTAAACAAATTACGTGACATTTCATCATTAAAATTCAGAATCACACCCAGTGGATCAAGGAATTTTAATAAAAAGATAAATCAAAATTAATATTAGAAATCATTAATGATAGCAAATATTGGCGAAATTTTGAACCCATTGAGTTATTCTATCGTCGTTGGTCTTTGGCATCAATCGTCTGAAAACAAGTGACATTTTTAAACATCTTTTTGAAAATTTCTTTGCCAATCATCTTCAAGTTTTGTAAGAAGCTTCTTTAGGACAAGGCGCTCCTGTGCTCTGTGGATATGACCAATAACTGCCAAAATTTTTAAGTTTTATTTCTTCTCTCAAGCACATTAAGGACAGCCAGGCTGAATACATGTATATAGATTAAAATTTATACCAAAATGATGAAATGTACGGCTCCAGGACTAGGGGTGAAACCCCAGTAGGATTGGAACAAATATACCTATCTATAACATAGGCGGATGCAGGATTTTAGGTTAGAGGGGGCGTGCTTTTGATCTTCACAATGCCCTAGGATGCGGATCGAGAATTTTTCAGGGTTGGAGTGAGGGAATTATACTAGACTGTTCTAATACAAATCTTAATGAGCATGTTTTGTTTTACAAATTGTTGGATAAATTGTGAAGTAATGATTCATTTGAGACTATAGAGAAACGTTGTTATTTAAAAAATAATAGTAATTATGAATTTGGAAGCTTTCCAGACACGAACGAAGTTTCCTATGCTTTGAGGGGTCAAACATGTATTGCCTGATAGAATATTGTCGCCGAGCGGAGCGAGGCGCGAACATTTCTGGAAATTTGTTATTAATTTTCAGGGTTTTTACTTAAAAATCAGGTTTTACACCCATTTTTTTTCGCTGCGCTTCTGTCTGAATCCTTTCCTGGTCACTACACATAATACTAAGTGTTAATGTGGTCGGGTTTTTATCATCTTTCAGAAAACACTTGAAATTTGTAAGACCGTAGACGCATTTTTCTGCTTCCAGACGCTTATAAACCACACAGATTATCCTTCTCAAAAGGAGGTTGATTTAGCAGAAAAAAGTAACCTAGAATTGGGACAGAATTTCGGGCCTAATTAGTAATAGACCCCAGACACTGAATTATGACCTCTTTATCCTTAAGATTAATTTAACCTGAAATTGAACCGGTGGAATTTGGTAATGGCCATGGGGCTCGGGAGTAAGCTTCCGAGATAAAATTTTGAATAATCCAATTAAAGTGGAAGCCCATGAGGTATTTTCTAGCTTCCAGACACAAAACCGCCTTTTTTTGCCTAGTCCTTCACATTGTATTTTCATTATTTCACGTTTTTATGCTGATATTTACATTTTTTATTTTTCTTGAAATGCAACTGTTTGATAGTAAAAATATTAGATAAGAATAGTATATAAGAAAATAAACGAAAAAGAAAATAGAATACCAGAAAAAGTAAATATCATCAGCTGATATCCTATGTTAGTGGACTACGCTTGCCCCGTGGTCCAGGGCATTTTTTCCAGAAATGCACAGAGTTAGTTTTCACCTTAGGACTCGTTTTTATCCCAAATAATGCATTAAATTGACAGACTAATTATTCACAGAAAAAAACCTTGAGTTTCAACGAACACAAATGTTACAAGAGCAATTCAAGTGGGTCCAGAAAATTTTCTATATTTAAAAGATCAGGGAAGCCTTTTTCTGGATTCAGTCTAGACAATTTTTGGATTTTAAAATCTCTTAGAAGTCATTTTCTGGATTCTAGACACTAAAACTTCTTTTATTATTTTCTTTTTTTAAAGGCAATTTTAGGGATGGGAGTGCGCCCCCACGCCCCTCTAAATCCGCCAGTGTATATTTTGATGAAGTAATTTATGTTTAGTTTATTATCCCCTCGAGAGGAGTCGCCGAGGGGATATGTATATACGGGATCTGCCCGTACGTACGTTCTATATTTGTCCGGAACATATGATAATTCCATTTTATACCTCATACACGTCAAGACCACATCAAGGCGGAGTGCAGTGTGCAAGAATCGTAACTCTTGCTTCCGTTTTCACAGTTATTCCCCTTTGTAAAAAAATAATAAAAAATAAACAGATCACATTCCACTTGTGTCAGCCTCTTCAATTCATAATTCACGTTCATCATCACGATTCTGCCGCGAGGGGATTGCATTGTAGTATCGTCTCCGACGCCTTTTTATTTATTGCTCTGCGTAAAAATTTACAAAAGAAATGCGATTTTCAATTAATAGAATTCATTAACAGAAGTTACTGATAATGTGTGTGTGTGTGTGTGTGTGTGTTGCTCCTTGTATATTTGTTCTACCACATACTATTCCAGTATGTGATATTATACATCAGTCTGACAAAAGTGAGGAAACTTTTTATTTTTCTTTATATATTTCATATAAAACGATGTACTTTTTCAAAGTAATATTACAAAGTCTTTTCCCATTCAATTTCAGTACAATTTTCACCATTACCATTAAATGTAGTGTCTGTGTTTGTTTTGTTATGAGTATCCATTGTTTTATTCAGTAGTACTAATATAATATGCAAGATACATAATTTGAATGCCTCTTTTTAATATGTATAATAGGGAATTGTGACAAAGAGAATTTAAGTTTCTAATTATTGAAAACAGAAAAAATAACTTTATGAGCAACTATGCAATGTAAGTGTTTGATATTTTGAATTAATGGCCCGAATTTCATTGAAGTTGCTTTAGAAATGACTCTCAATGAATGTTTTTCAAAAACAGTGGTTTTATATAAGATATATATATATATATATATATAAAATAATAAAAAATTCCTTACATCTATCATTATTGTCTTTAGTTATTCTTCCGATATTTTGTAACCTTACATATATAAAGAAACAAAGCCTGACAATTCTGACAATTCTGTATTTGAATAGTAACAGGTTATTGTCACAATGCCTTTTCGTTGGCGGTTGTTGAGACGTCGGTACCAATTATGACGAGGAACTATTCCTCACTTATTACATATGAATTTGACTGTGGACTCGCGGGAGTGTGACCTATCAACAGGGAACGCTAACTTCTCCATAGCACATAATCCCACCTCTTGATTTCCATAGGTCCGCGCTTGTCCAATGTTCACTAAAACTATTTTTTGTCTTCTGGACATCCTGACGATTTTATACTTTGTTATCCATGATTTTTATATGCGGAATGTTGTTTCGCTGATACGCGACTTTGGACTTCTGTACCTGCACTTTGAGACATAGTCGTACACTAAGTGTGTCTGGAACAGCTTTATTCTAACAAACATATGTAGCTAGAATAGCTCATTGAAACCTTTGTAAATAATTTGTTATATCAAACATCATCAACAGAATATGTAATATTGTTTAGTAACATCTCATTGACCCGTTCCTTTATTCACATGAAACATAATTCATTCAGAAGCTTTTGTATCAGAAGAAATAACGTTCAGCAATATCGACAACGTTTTTGTCAATCAATAATGACAATTTTCATACGTATGTGGATGCGATATATTCCGAGGAAGTAGAAATGAAAGACAACATGTAATCTAATACATACGCTTACTCTTTGGGCATTTTACTTACTATAGACACAGACAGGAAATTAACAACCAATCTATACGACAAACGTGATGGTTTTGGCTTTCAGAATGCCAACTTTCCAGTAATATTCAATATCGCCTACATATGGTGTTTACATCTCACAGATGATCCGATATGTCAGATCATGTTTAACATACGAACATTTGATATACAGAGGTAAACTACTTACTGACAAGTTATTGACACAAGGACATGGTCTGATATGTCAGGGCGTGTTCAATATATTAACATTTCGTATACAGAGGGAAGCTACTTACTGACAAGTTATTGACAGAGGGACATGGTTCGATAAGTCAGATCATGTTCAACATATGACCATTTCATATACAGAGGCAAACTACATACTGACAAGTCATTGAAACAGGGACATGGTCTGTTATGTCGGGGTGTGTTCAATATATTAACATTTCGTATACAAAGGGAAGCTACTTAATGACAAGTTATTGACAGAGGGACATGGTTCGATAAGTCAGAGCGTGTTCAACATATGAACATTTCATATACAGAGGCAAACTACATACTGACAAGTCATTGAAACAGGGACATGGTCCGTTATGTCGGGGTGTGTTCAACATATTAACATTTCGTATACAGAGGCAAACTACATACTGACAAGTCATTGAAACAGGGACATGGTCCGTTATGTCGGGGTGTGTTCAACATATGAACATTTCGTATACAGAGGGAAGCTACTTAATGATAAGTTGTTGATGTCAAAAGGATATCAAGCGTTTAATATCAATATTTAGCAAATTTTACAGTCGGTGTAATGATCTTGTTTGCAATTATAGTGTTTAGCTTAGTGCAATGTTGAATTGCCTTTTCGGTAGTAGTTGTGGAATCGTGATCATGATTCCTCATTTATTTGATCTCACCACTGGATTTTCAGAGGTATATCAAATTTTCACCTGATTTGTATATTGTCTCATAAACCTTCTTTCGATTAAAGGGGCATTAGCTGCGGTTTTTTTCCCTACACAATTTTCATTCATTTTTAATACTTTGATCGATATACAATAACAAAAAGAGATATATACAAGCGTAACTATTCTTAAATTCCAATATAGTTTGTGAAAATTGCTTGAGAAACCCAGTTTGGCACTTTTTCACTTGCAAGTGATTAATTCAACCTTACTATTTGTATATTCATACCACCCTGGACGTGACCTTATTTTCACAAAATGTATTTATTTGTTATTGTACATCAAGTGTTAGTAGTAGTAAAAGCAGATAAAATTGAATTTTTATTTTGGTAAACACAGTTAATGCCTCTTTAATACTTTAGTATCTGTGATTTTTATAATTTAATCATCATCAGGTTCCAAATAGTAATAAATAAATGACAGAGACATAATTGTTAAGTGAGATTCCCATAACTTTAATGCAATATTTTGTGAAATCATCGTACTTGTTCGTTGAACGAAAATGCAAATTCTTGTAACTATAAGTACTCATATTAACATAAGTGTTCATGCAAAATTATTCCAAAGAGCCCAAAATGGATTAAATTTTATGAAGGTGATTGTTTCATGTTAATATGTTGAACACACCCCGACATAATTAACATTTCGTATACAGAGGGAAGCAATTAAAAAAAAATACAAATTTCAACATTTAGCAAATTTTACAGTTTGTTTCTCCTGAACAGTTATCAAAATGCAGTCAGATGATTTCTGAAGAGTGCCGACAATGCTATCACCAAATATAAAGCTTTATATATCCTTGCTCTAACAGGTCTGTTTGTGCGGGAAATGTAATTAAACGTTATGCCAGAATACTTCAGTCAAATCAAAAGCAGTTCATTTCAAGGGCTGAATCCATACCTCAGGAGTTATGGACAATTTAATGTCATGAATGACAAAATGAATTATTGCATAAGCGTATCACCCAAGTTCGTATATTCATGTTGGTATTATGTAATGCATTTCGAAGATAAGAAAACGTTTATAAACATTCTCCTGCTGTGAAAATGTCCGATTCAATACAAACATATACTGCGTTTTACCTGTAATATTGATATACATTAGCCGAGGCACTGAAATATATGCATGCATATATATATATATATATATATGCTAGTGCATATGATAATTATGCAACACCGAACCTCGCACATGTGGCTGAAAGTCTCTCGGTGTTTTTTAAGTAAATTATGTGAGCAAAGGTTTTAACTTTCTACACTGGTAGAGGGACCTCTTGTTCATTGTCAAATATACATTAAGGACCGATTTTGGAGATTTGGTTGATAATTTGAACGCACATATCGTAGCTTGCACGCGGTGAGAAAATTACTAACTAACATGAACATTAAGCTGCCATGAACAAAAGTATTATATCGGGAGTTCTATTATTATCCGATTCAGATAAGATGGCGAGGAGGAGTAACCTTCGGTTATTACAAGCTACTCGGAAATAACGATTTATTCCTCACTGGATACTTTCTTATGTATGGTGACAAATAGGAAAGATGACTCTAGTCAGTGTGATATTACCGTTATGCTTTATTAACCAAAACTTAAACTTGTCTAGGTCAAAAAAGGGTTCACAAGACTCCACCCCGTAAGGTATATGGATTTTACAATACTAATCACCTACATTATCGCATCTCAACTATATATATATATATGTATAATAGGATCTTCCTCCACATTGCGTTTCAGACGGAAAATATCAGTCGAGGAAGGAATGTATCATCAAGTCCAAATCGGATAGAAACGCCTTGGTTTGGACTTGTTGATTCATCCAACGCTCGAGTTATACTTTTCTATTGTCCGATTCACATAAGATGGCGGGGCGGTGTAACCTTTTGATTATCATAAGGATGATTCTACTCACTTTTCGGTTATGCCAAGCTGCACGAGAAAAACGTTTTATCCCTCAAGTAGGAACGATTTCTCTAGTCTCAAAACTGTTTATTGCTTTGCAGATAGACATGAAATAACTTATATCATGTATTATTGTTTGTTCGTTAATTGTTGTTAACGTCCCTCTCAAGAATATTTCACTCATATGGAGACGTCACCAAATGCCGGTGAAGGGCTTCAAAATTTTGGCCTATGCTCGGCACTTAAGGCCATTGAGCAGTGAGGGTTCTTTAATGTGCCGACACCTACTGTGACACGGGACCTCCAGTTTTTACTGTCTCATCCGAAAGACAGGAAACCAACCTGCCGCCGACTGGACTCGAACTCACGACCTCACGATCAAGAGTCGAGCGTGCTACCGACTGAGCCAGGTCTGCTTATATCATGTAAAACAAAATAATTACTTATTTAGATAATAATATATCAATACTTGAAAATATTCCTTTCCCATTTTTTAACATTTAAAATACATACTACGGTCGTTCGGTAATATTTATATAATTCAACATAATATCATAACTACAACAGCACAATTGCATTCAAGGTTAATTTAGGCTGTAACGTTTAGAACTGTCAAATTCCCTTTTAGGCAGTGGTTGGCAACACGGAGAAACTTGCACAATATGTCCACATATTTCCTCATATATCAAGTAAATTTTTCTTAATGTACCAATCCAAAGGGTATTCATTTTTCATGTTACTGTGACAGTCTGACACCAGGTGCAACCTGCATTGAGAGAGGTAGAATCGATTTGTTTCATCTATGCTTTGGAACAAACACATCAAGCCTATGTTGATATATGCAGTAGGACTTGGATTTGTCTTACGTGGCAAAGCCAGAAATCCAAAAAGATCTCGATCGGCATCGCAACAGTGCAATTCCATACAAGGTAAAAAAAGCCTGTAACGTTTAGAATATTATAAACATAATACCAAAGTTATAATGCTCAAGATGATCGTTCTATCACATTCCCACTTTTTGATTTACCAGGGATTTTACCAAAAAGAGGGAACAGGATTCCCAGTTTTTGGTAAAACCCCTGGTAAATCAAAAAGTGTGAACATGATATCTCTGTCAATTTGACTTTATCAGCTGTGCTCAAATTGATAAAAGATGTATATTTTCTAAAGAGAAAGGCCACAAATGTAGTCGGGCTGCCACGTTTTTCCTGTTATTGACAACTGGAATAAACTGATACAAGTCTTTTCCAAAAGAATTCCAAATATATCACCCTATTTCAGCTCCTATACACAGGACATTCATTCCAGTTGCAGCTTCCTTGGTAAGCAATCCTCTTTGTATATATTCAATGAGAGATCCCGGAATTGCTACATATGATTCTTGAATTTGAGCAAAAAGATAATAAAAGTTTTGCGTCGTTGATTTGCAGTAGGGCATGGTTTCTTACGATTCCTCCAGAATTCTCAAATATACCCTTGCTGAAAGATATCAATCCAGATCAATAACAAAGACATTCTTGTTACTTATTAGAGTTGTTGTTTATTCTTTAAGATATGTGTTTAGGAAACAATCAAAGATGGATTCTCATTCATGATATCAGAAAATCGATAGATTTTGAAAAATCGAGAGGAATATAATTTTTTTAACTCTTTACCTGTTGCGATATTGTTTTAGGATACAGGTATACCACCTTATACCAAGATATCACCTTACAAATGTAGAAAGTGTGCGCCGAAGTAACATATATCTTTTTGCCAAACCCACTGTAATACGTGATGCTGATCGCCATATTTTTTAACAATATGTCATAACCATGTGCGAAAATTCAAGTCCAACAATAAATATCCACAACACAGGGTAGATGTGGTCGCTAAGAAACAAAGATCATACGAATCTATTTCACCTGCTCAGATTATCATATACAACTTGGAAAATAAATGTTCTGTGTATTGGAGTTAAAAGAAAATGGTGACACATGTATACATATATAGGGAATTTGCGGACAAAACTTTCAGCAACAGTTTCACAAGAGTTGTATAATACCGACAAAAGTTGACATAAGACTGAATTTGTGGTAGCTTTGAATGTTACAGACTAAGGCCAACTTGTATTGATTGTGTAGTAAATTGTAATTATAATTGTATATGAAATGAGCAATAGGAGTTTGAATGAGAAAACATGTTGATATTTTGACTTACGTCTTTTTCACCTTTTCTTTACCTAGTTATTAGAAGACTTTAAACTTAGTCATACCATTTTGACTGGTATTGATAGAGCTTTAATATTGCATATGTATATTCCTTGTTGCAATACCTGTTCATTGGTACCAACATGTTTTATTTTGTGATATTGATTTTTAATTTTGAGCTTGGTCATAACTTTTAAAACATTAGTGGTGGGTCATTTATAATGCACACGTGCGCGACCTTTCCATTTGTATCGAAATATATCATTGGCAGGCTTCAAGGAGATGATAATCTTTTACAGTAGTTATTTTTAGGCTGATTTGGCAATACATTTATATTTAAGTTTATTATTTGTCCTTGTGCAATATTACTTTCTCTTTAGTAACTATACTAATACCTAAATGTTTTAATTTATTTTTAAATTAGATATTTCATTATTTACTGAAAAATATCCTTTCACTGCATTATTGTCGATTCTTTCCAATTTTGTTCATTTTCGTTTTACCAAAATTTGAAATAAATATCTAAGCGTCTAGGGCGCTTTGCGAGTTACTTATATAAACTATAGTATGGCGATGCATGCAGTGATGTGTCCCATCACTAACTGATTATTTGATACTGAAGTAATATTTGGAATGGACACGACCGTTTAGATTCTTAATTCTTCTAAGATAGTCATTATTTTACACTTGGACGGATTTAGGAATACATACAGACTATTTTTGGTCCACTTTCTGCATTTTAAAATTGTAAATCAACTGATGCAGTTTTATTGACAGACACAATTGTTCTGGACATTTGTATTGGCTTTTTTTGCAAAAGTAACCTCAGTACAATGTTTATTATAATTACAGGGTTTTGGGGCTGATTTATGATGTTTAGAATCAATGGTTTTTGTTTAACCCACCAGGTGTTTACCAGTTCAGTTACATTTACTTAGCGACAGAATTTTCGTTGGGTTATGAATTCTGTCGAGGATAATGCCAGACGATGGACAAAACATGAAGACGTGGATTAGACACTTTCTTTGTCTGAATGGTTAAAAGTTATACGGTGATTGATAAAATCCTGCATTCGAAAACCTAGAGTAACTATTTAAACATGTTATCATTCTGTGTTCATTGACACAGATGTGATACCCGAACTGGATAGATTACATAACCAATATGTACTGGTCCCAGCGAAAAAGCCTCAAATAATATAGTGTATATTTGCAAGACACATTACTATAATTGTTTATTAGAAGAACTAGGATTTAATATGAATTCCGGTAATCCTACATATACACGTAGCCCACTTTCAAAGGACGAAATTCTTCAAAATATATGTATGTGTGTGTATGTATGTGTGTATGTGTATGTATGTGTATATGTATATATATATATATATATATATATATGGATGTGTGTATGTATATGTATATAGGTATGTATATGCATATGTGTATGTATTTATTGTATAGTATACGAATTGTATATTAGCCATGTCATCATGTCATATTAATTTATCATATTTGTATCATCTTAAAAAGACCTAGTAAGTTGTAAGAATTTGTGCCTAATCCATTTGTTTTTAATCAAATTCGTCAAAATCATGTGTCAATATTACGCTTTTTTTCATGTACCTACAACCGATACAACTACCGTATTTATATTGGTTACCTAAACTTCACAAAACATCATATAAGCAGCTTTTAGAAAATTTGAAAACTCACCATTTTTCACAAATTCATAGCATCAAAACATACGACTTTTAGACTCTTTATACAATTATTCCACATGAAAAATTATAAGAGAGACGTTTTGGCATCATCGACAACTGTGTTTTCACTAAAACTGGTATCCGAAAATTTTTAAAAATATCTAGACATTGGTTATCATGATACTTTTTCGGCCAGAACCACTCTGAATCTACACAAGAATACACCGAAGTTGATATACAAAGATGCCAATCGCGCCCCTTTATTGGCCGACCTGTTCCTTTATACATACGAAACTTCTGAACCAAAAGAAGGAAAAGCTAGCGATGACCTTTTAGTTTGACATTCAGATAAATCGACGACTTTTCACAGAAATAAAAATCTCAATAGTATTAATCTTCAAGAAGAAAAAAAAGTACAGCATTTGCAATGGTAACAGTGAAAACTAAACTTTATCCTTTCATCAGATATTCAAA